>QQNG01000263.1:0-218335 GCA_003666085.1 Pseudocercospora crystallina
GTGGGCGGTGGGTGGTGGTGGGTGGGTGAGTGCAGACGCGCTTGCGGTGGCAATGCCTGATTGGCTTCCAGGGCGGGCAAAGCAAGATACTACTGGATTGCTGGGCGCTGCCTGCCGCTACGTGTAGTTATCTAGCAGCCTGAGGTCCCAGCGAGGCGAGGCGCGAGGAGGCATGCCGTGTATGTTCTACGTTTATTATGTGTATGCATTCACGACTGATCTGTGCGTCAAGCTGGTCTTGATCCTTGGACCTGGCTGATGCTGATGCTGATGCTGATGAGCCTGTCCTGTCCTGTCCTGTCCTGTCCTGTCCTGTACTCTTCCCGTCACTACTAGGTTAAGCAGCAGCACCGGAGCGGCGTCCTGGCATGCTGGTCGCAGAGGCACTGCACTCGCTGCGTCCGTGTCAATATTCCTCGCGCCCGTCGACGCTTTGCACGCGACAAGCGAATGCATCGTATTGTCGCGGCCGCTGTCGTTGTTGGGCACCTTCGGGCGCTTGTTTCCGATCACGCCGCACTCCCTCCCTCCACCTCCGCCTCGCAGATCAACTGAACTGGACATGCACCTCGAGCAGCATCAGCAACAGCGCAACAAGCTGAGGAAGCATCGCCCGGACAGGAAGCATTCGACTCGCGACACAGACCCCCACGGCCCCTCCGGCTCCAGCTCCACCGCCGCCCCCGTCGCCTCTGCTTCCTCCGCCGCGAGCCCCGCCGCCACTAACGGTCCTGCTGCACCCGTACCTGCACCCTTATCCTTCTCTGGTACCCGACACGAGCACCCAGCGCACCCCGTTCACCGTCGCAACGACAGCAGCCCAAATCCATCCCCATTCACCACCGCCGCTCCGTCCGCGTCCGCCATTGCTATCAGCAGCGACGCCGTCGCAGGCGCCGCTCGCCCTCTCTCCATCACACAACGCACCTCGCAGGAGCTGGTAGGATCGCGCTTCGACTCCGACGCCCTGCTTGCCATCAACGCCGTTACCTATCACGCTTCCGCTGGAGCTCCGTATCAGCAATCACAGCACTCACGGACGCAGCCGCCGCCACCACCGCCCGCTCCCGCTCTCTCTCTCGCTCCTCCTCCTCCACCTGTCGGTACTCCTGTCCACTCTCCAGACGCGCCGCACGTGCTGCCAGCAGCATCGCCGTTGCACCCTGAGAGCACGAGCACGAGCACGAGCACGAGCGCAAGCCTTAGCTCTGCCGCCGCTGCCAATCCCGCGGTACGGCTGTCGCAGATTCTGGCAGCCCAAGGCATGGAGGACCTCACGAGCGGCATGCGGAGTCCGCGGCAGCGATACAGCGATGAGGCCAAAGACAGCAAGGCGCTGAAGAAGAAGAGCGGCTTCTCGAGCTTGGTAGCCAATCTGGTGGGCACCCCGCGGAAACCAACCATCTCTGCTCCCGAGAACCCAGTGCATGTGACACACGTGGGCTATGATCAAGAGACAGGAGAATTCACGGTAAGTAGTTCTTTGCAGATGATGGCACACTCCTGCATCACGAGCGCGTGGTGTACTGACATCTATCACCATAGGGCCTTCCAAGAGAATGGCAACGGACCCTACAGGCGAACGGCATCACCGAGCAAGAACAGAAGAAGAACCCTCAAGCCATTATCGACGTTGTCACATTTTTCAACGAGAACAATGGCGACACTGGAAGCGATGACTGGACATATCACAAATTCGACCATGCAAAGCCGCAAGATAGCCCACAGGGCTATCAACAAGGCCTCAGTCCCGGAGGGTATGTCATGAGTCCACCTGCAAGCCCACGATTCCCAAAGAACGATGGCGAGAGCTTCGAAAACCCGCGAGCGCCGCCTCCCGTTCCTCGAGGCATGTCCAGTCACGGTCTTGGATTGACCAGTCCTATTAGTCCGCAGGTGAACGGCAACTTGCTGCCAATGCGGCCCGCCCCCAAGCCGCCGGGGAGTCAATCCGCGAATATGGTCCCCCAGCGACCTGCGCCTCCGATACCCAGCCCTCAGCGCGAGCAGCAGAGGTACGAGGATGGACTGCCTGCCGTCAAGTACGCTCCGCCCACCGTCACGGATATCTCATCCAACACGCAACCTGTACAGAACAGAAGTCGAGCCAACACCGGTCCGACTTACCAAGGTCAATCTCCTATTTCGTCACCGCAACAGTATCAACATCAGCAAGAGCAAGCCATGAAGGCAGCCCAGCAGGCATTGAAGCAGCAGTCCCTCGAGAGGTCTCAATCTCAGCGCCAACCGCCCAACAATGGCACTCATCATCAGCAGCAGCAGCAGCAGCAGCAGCAGCAGATACCTTCGCCTTCCGATTCGCGTCAAGTGCCGCATCCCGCAGCTGTGGATTCTCGAGTTGGCCCAACGCCCAGACCGAGACAGCGACCCAGGCAGTCCATCACAAACGCAGAAGTTCTGAGCAAGCTGCAGCATATCTGCAACACTGCAGATCCCACCAAGAAGTACCGCAACCTCGTGAAAATCGGCCAAGGTGCATCTGGTGGCGTATACACTGCATTCGAAGTCGGCACAAACAAATGCGTTGCCATCAAGCAGATGAACCTGGAGCAACAACCAAAGAAGGATCTCATCATCAATGAGATCTTGGTCATGAAGGACAGCAAGCACAAGAACATTGTCAATTTCATGGACAGCTTCTTGGTGAAGGGTGATTTATGGGTGGTCATGGAATACATGGAAGGCGGCAGCCTTACTGATGTGGTCACCTTCAACATGATGTCCGAAGGCCAGATTTCGGCTGTTTGCCGCGAGACGCTGCATGGCCTGCAATTTCTGCACTCCAAGGGCGTCATACACCGCGATATCAAGTCGGACAATATCCTGCTGTCCATGGAAGGGAGCATCAAATTGACCGACTTCGGCTTCTGCGCGCAGATCAACGAGTCCCACATGAAGCGGACGACCATGGTTGGCACGCCGTATTGGATGGCACCCGAGGTGGTGACGAGGAAAGAGTACGGTAGGAAGATTGACATCTGGTCATTGGGCATCATGGCCATTGAGATGATCGAGGGAGAACCACCTTACCTGACCGAGTCGCCGCTAAGAGCATTGTACTTGATCGCGACAAACGGCACTCCGACGATCAAAGAGGAGCACAACTTGACCCCAGTCTTCCGGGATTTCTTGCAGTTTGCGCTGAAGGTGGATCCGGAGAAGCGAGCGTCTGCTCACGATTTGTTGAAGGTGAGATGTTACTTGATACGATTTCGGAGAACAAGGCTGACCAGTTATAGCATGCATTCATCCAGACTGCAGAGCCTCTTGCCACGCTGGCGCCTCTAGTGAAGGCAGCGCGCCTAGCAAGAGCAGAAGAGCGAAGGAATAAAGGAAGCTGAGCATAGCTGACTATTCACGCTCTGGCCCGGTCGTGCTTCCTGGTTTGACGCGCTTGTGCTGCTCACTATTGCCGATGGACGCAGCTACCTTTAATTGATATTCTTCTTCCGGTTCAAAGCAGCATATTGACTGAGCGTTCGGCGTGTACAACAACAACCTCACCTGGACGCGTAACGGCGCCGCACCTTTGAGCCGACACGATTTGGACACACAAAGATCTGGAGCAAACACGCCACAATGGTGGTCAGGAATCCGAGGCGGGAATGGCGCAAGGGACTTTTACTGTTTGCCGGCGTTGCGCGATAGACAGACAGCATGGGGTCTATGACGGAATGAGGAGCGAGGGCGCAAACGAAGTGCAGTTCCCCCAAAACGGTCTTTTTGGCCTCACCAACATTGCTACGATTATTAGCCCGCCGGTCAAGCAGACGGACACGCGAGGCGACATATAGGTACTTGCACAATGACGATACGGCAAACGACGTGAGATGAGCAGTGTCATATTTCCTTTGGGGGGTAGAACATGCGCTTTCGGTGGTGTTGATTAATCTGATCGAGATAAGGTAGCATAAGCAACAGCAAGGGAGAAGAGGGGGGCCGTTGCCCACTTTCGTAAAGTCTTTCCGCATGGGAAGGATGTGGCCCCCCACTCTAGTACTCTCCGCAGGACCTACCGTCGGAGGTAGGTAGGTACTAGGTAGGATACATAGTATGACTTTGTTCTACCGCGGGAGTACTCGGTATAGATGTCAGTAGCAGTGGTGAGGAGAGGAGGAGGTGAAGATGATGGTAGTCCATTCAGAGGGGCATACTTCAGATTGGGCTTGATTGACCTTGGACACTGAGCGAAAGGCGGAGCAGCCGGGGAGGGATGGGTGGGATGGGAGGGACTCGCAGTGCCGAGCCAGTCAAGAGGCTCGCTTACTACGGCGGTAGCTTGCTGCTTCTTCCGAGTATTAGTAGTATTATTCGTACCTTGATAACTGTTGTGCGATCCGCACAGAGGTTTCCCTCTCACCACCAAGCCAGTCTGCAACTCACTTCGACCCTGCTCTGCCATACCGCGCACTTCATATCTGCATACCCTTCTGCTACAAGCCTCCGCCGACTGCGCCCTCCGACGCCATCTGCCTCCATCTCGACAGTCGACGCTACGCCGTGAGCTGTTCCCTCACTCCCTCGCTCGCCCGCCCGCCCGCCCACCCGCCTCACACCCGCTCTCACCACACCGCCCCGCCCTGCCCTGCCCTGCCCTGCCCTGACCTGGCCTGCTCACTCCGCAGCCATGTCTGACTCCAAGGAATTCACCTACTCGGACGTGTCGGAGCACACTTCCAAGAAAGATCTGTATCTTGTCATTCACGACAAGGTCTACAACTCCTCCAGCTTTGTGGATGAGCATCCGTAAGTTGCTATCCGACATCGCACACTGCGGCCCTCCGCCATTGCCATCGCTGCTCCAGGCGGGCATTGATTGCAACCGGAGTACCGAGTCCCGAGCTGGAGCGTAAGCTGACGGTACTTCCCCCCAACAGCGGCGGCGAGGAAGTCCTGCTCGATGTAGGCGGGCAGGACGCAACCGAGGCTTTCGAAGATGTTGGACACAGCGACGAGGCCCGCGAGATCCTCGAGGGCCTGCTTATCGGCACCCTCAAGAGACAGGTAGGATCTAAGAGCCAGGCACCCGGGAAGCGGGACTATGGATGGACGACTGACACGTGCTACTTCATTAGGAGGGCGACCCGCAGCCGAAGACGGCAGCACAGCAGGTGGCAGACGCACGGAAATCGACAAGCAGCTCGGGTGGTATGGGAGTTGGTGTGTATGCAATTGTCCTTGTTGGGGCTGCCGCTGCTTTCTTCGCCTACCAATACTTGCAGACCAACCAGAACAAGTCGTGAGGAGAATAACGCACAACACAGAAGCAGAGCGGCGAGAGCGACGTATCTCGCCAGTGGACTTGTAGATGAAGCGAGAGAAGGCGATGTATCTCGATAGTGGACTTGTAGATGAAGCCAGAGCAGGGCGACAGGGAGATCGTTGTCGACATGGCACTTGACATACACATTTTGTCTTTCACACCTGACGCTGACAGCTGCCGCAGTCATTCGACCTCCTCTGTCACATGGCGTATATGTCTTCACTTTGAGAGATGGCGTCTTGAAGTAATCGCAGCTACAGCGTATTCACTCGACCGCAACACTCCCCATGCCCCCCATCCGCATCAATAATGCACGCTCACAGCTTGATTTCAATACAGCAGAGGCTTTGTCACATGCTCGTCAGACTTCAGCCGGCGACGAGCTTCCTCGGGTTAGAGCTTCCGATCCTCGGCTCTATCAAACCCTACCTTGCTACCACGGGCATGCGCGGGCCAAGTCTCCAGAAGACACGGCACACAAACTGTACGAGTCTCATGCTGCATTCTGGGCCCCTTTTGGATGCCACTGGCTGTAGCATATCGCCCCCCAGACCGTGCGCGGACCGGGTCAAACAGGACTTTTCACTTTCGCTCTGAACAAGTCTCTTGCGTGACGATCGGCCTGCCCATGATTGATATCCAAAGCTTGCAAATTGCTCTCCCACGACCAGAGTCGCCTGTATGGCACGCGAATGTTCGTGATCAGATTGCTCTCGTTTGGCCTGCTCCACCGGGCAACTGGACCTCATCGCCCCTGCATTTTCGGAGAATGGTTATCCAAAACACTGTCCACTTCCATGGGATGCGTAAGCAACGCCTATCGAACAGAATCAGCACCAGCTACTCGCCGATCCATGGTTGGAAGAATTTACCATGCTGCTCGCGGCTTGTTCCATCGGCCATTCCAGATAGAAATGCACATCGCTACCTAACAAGGCCATACTGATTCCCGCCAAGACGTAATGACCCCAGTTCTCCGAATACCAAGCCATCTGAACAGGCACGGAGAGCGACACAGCAGCAAAATGAGCCAGTATGACCAACGCCGGAGGGAAACCACAAGTGATCATTCGAACGAACTCTGGCGGGACCAGTAGCATCCAGCGCCATGTATGTTGCGTTTCGACGTCTGATCGTTGCGAGACGTGCATTACGGACCGGTACACTGCTTCGAGACTTTTGAGGGCGTTTAGACAGTCAGACCGATATTCCTCGGCGCAGCATTCCTCTAGCATGTGATCTAGAACGATGAATTGGTGTTGTATTGGCATTGGAAGCTCAATGTCGACAGGAGTGTGAAGGTCGTGGGGTTCGAGCATGGGGCCTAGGGGACCGAGATGAACCCATTCCAAGCCTAAATTCGAGGTATGAAATGATCAGTCGCTGTCCCCAAGGTGCATGAACATTAAACGCATGCGAGCGTACACGTTGATATTAGATCTTGCACACCTCGTGCCAAGAGGAACAATTCAGAAACTTGCTCCATGGTGATGCACTGCGGCTCGAACATCATCGACGCTTCCGCGCAGGCCCTCGCTGTTGATCTGATGGATACAATGGTCAGTACCCTTCCCTGCATACCAATACCGAAGCGTGACTTACAAGACAGACATGGTCGTCGAGAGTGCGAATAATGCTGTGCTGACCTCGGGCGTGATATCGCTCAAGACAGATCGGAACAGCTCCAACGCTTGCGTCTGATGGGTATCACACAGTCGCAGGTATTTTTCTGATTGTTCCGGATGATCACGAGCTATGTGCAGAGCAGCTAACGCAAGTATTCCGTGCATGAGGCTGAAGGACATGTTAGCGGAGCAGGAGCAAGTCTCTTGCTCAGATGGAAGACCTCATACTATACACGAGTTAGCTATGCATGTGTGACATATTTGGATGAAGGCGCGTACCAAGGGGTGCTTCAATGCTTCCTTCGGGACGTGCTCTCTCCACAGACGTTGTAGATCATCCCGTATACCCAGAGGTTGAAAGATGGTGTAGCAGTCGTAATGATGCATCAACTCTAGATCCTGGATCCATTGCTGCTGCGATAGTCCGCTGCTGTCGTTGCTGTGCTCTGTCTTTAAACCAGTCAGCTCATTGCTACATCAATCACAGGCCCGCATGTGGTGTCGCTCTTCGTGTGATGCTTATTCTGACGAGGGAACGAGTGTTTTATGGACAATGAGACATATTGAGACCGTCCAAATGTCGGAATGCTTTGTCTCATGGAAGTTGAGTGCAATCTCCATTTAGTCGGACTTACGGTGTTTAGTGTCGCGGGTATGAGACTGCATTGTTCGCGCCTTCTCGAACAGTTGGCGCAAGGAGCTTGTTCATTACACTAGACGATGCATCAGTAATGAGCTTGATTCGCGATCCCTCGGGTCGTATACTCGCCTTGACTCTTCTTCTTTTACAATTTATGCACCCTTTCCTTGACTTCTTGGTCCCAAGCTGTGTCATTTTGTTCCAATGCGTCTCGAACGACGTCTGCTGTTGATCTTGCGATCGATAAGACTGACGAACTGCTCCAGGATGTGAAGTTCAACGTTGTATAAAAGGAATCCATGAGTGGGCTCAGCCGCAAATTGCAGTCCGTCGAACTACCTCCTGCGCACCTGGTGCCAAGCGCTGATCCTGCCACGATCTGCCCTTGGAGACCGGGACGATCGTGAATACTTGCACTGGGGCACGAGAATGTACTGCATTGGCCGCCAAGCAGTCAAAAGCATATGATCCATAGCGGTAGGGCATGCTGATTGAATGCCTTCAAGCAGCGCACAGCCAATCCGCGGTCTTTCAGCGTCCGATGATACACTCGAGGAAGAGTGTATCTTCAGCATTCTACCACGGCAGTTGGGTGGCTTGGGGAGCGGACAAGACCACAGACGCATACTTTCAAAGACAGTCGGAGTGTCAAGAGACGACCTTCTGATATTGACTAGTCTGTTCAGCTACTGCAGGTGCTACAGTCTGCATGGGCCATCAATTAGGGTTGCCAGAGTGCGATGTGTTTCGAGCGGCTTCATAGCAGCGTTACAGGCAGCGGTGGCCAAGCCAGGTGCCCAGTTCTTGGACCCCATCAATCAAGGTCGTTGATGGGCGAGTGCTGTCCCTAGCTGAGATAGATGTCGTTCGTGAGAAACGAGTTCAAAGAAGCCTTGGCAAAGACTGTGATAGGGCTTAGCGCGGATTCAATGCAACGCAACCAGCGTGGCGCAGGACGCCTATTGCTCCTGAATCCTTCAACACTGCTGGCGTTGTCGGGCTCTTTCTTCCTCATCCGGATCCAGCCATCAACATGATTGATGGACATGAAAGTTGGCCATTGGCAGCAACAATGCCTAACTTCCCTCCCGGTTACTTTGACGTGAGGGGTCCGGTTGCATGCAGCCAGAGTTGGTGAGCCCGTACTCCAATTCGTCGACTGACATGTACATTCTCAAGCTGGTCCGTGTTTAAGATGCAAATGTCGTGCGGGCTCTTCCATCAATGACTACGATGGCTCAAAGCACAATGTGCCCTAGCTCGAACTAGGGGCCCGGGCTCAGGCTTGAACAGAGCGACAAGAAATGACCAAATATGTTGGCATGCGAGCTCTGCGGCCACTGAAGCTATTATTGCAGGCCCTGAAGCGGACCCAGAAGGATTGAACCGTCCTGGGGCGGATTGATCATTGGTGGTCCATTGCCACGTTTGTGACAGGAGGGTCCGAGAAGGTAAGGGTCGAACAAAGCATTTCAATTTTGATCTGATCGGGTTTCTTGTGCTCCGTCGATAACGTCTCGCCATTGGATTTTAGGACCAAAATTGGTGAGCTCGAAGTTGTTGTCTGCGAGCTGAAGAATGAGAAGTCCCGCTGCTTATCTAGTCTTTGTTATCATGTAACCATTCGCGCCAGTTGACGCCCGGAGGATCTGCGACTCATACCCAGAAGATCGATGGCCCCCCAGAATCAAGTCTTGGTTTAGGACACTCAGCAAACCTCCTCTTTTTAGACTCCTCGCTCTCCAATGCCTTTTGAATTGCCATCCGTGTGGGTCCGGTCTTGACGAATCTTCCAAGGGCCGTGTAGATCGAGGCTGCTAACAGTGCCGGTGCGATCCGGAGGACACTCTGGATGATAGAAGAATCCAGAGTCCAGCTGCTGCAAATCTCGATTAAAGGAATTGTGTGAGGGAGAGACCTCTGATCTCACAGATCCCGCCAATGCAGAAAGGGTACACATGAACCAGATCCGCGATTGTGGCATTTGGTAGAAGTGCAGTGTGGTTGTAATGCCTAATAGTATGGCAAAGGGGGAGTGTGCGCGCTCAAAGATAATTGGTGATCGTAGTGGATGAAGTCAGAGCGACCATGGAGGCGCGTCACGTTGCTCGACACGACGAGTTTGAGGATACCGTGTCCAACGAAAATAAAAGATCGTATGTTATAAGAATGTGCAGCCCACAATGCCGAGGCTGTTCTGGTTTGGAGAGGGCTGCAGTTATAGTGTCAACGCGAGCGAGCTCCTTCGGAATGATTTCGGCATGCCGTTGACGAGGTTTTTGCATCACCTACCGTCTCGAAAATATGTTTACGAGTGGGGCTATGAGGCTATCACGCAGCACCTTCACACTCTTTGTTTCTTGCATGAGCAGAGACCCGAGCAGTGCAAGCGAATCAGCGGTCGTGCCAGCTTCTAGCATCCACAACCAGAAGGCTTATTGGCACCCATGCATACGGCCAGTCGTAGATTGACCTGCACAGGGTCTCAGGACGATAGCATGTCATGCTCTCTGAGAAGCCGAGCATCCGCTTCCGCAATTTCGATCATTTGAGCAAGGCCGAAAATGGCAATGCGCGAACGAGCTGAGCAATGATTGAGCGGATCACTTGGGCAGCTCAGTCGAAACTGATCTTTGTGCCCTGAAACGCAATAGGCACGCTCTTCTTCTCCTTCGCTCGCTTCGCAGCCTCCCAGGATGGATGCAAAGGTCCGGTGTCGTCTCGCTTCGGTCTGGTCGGCGCATCACCCCCTTTCCGAACCTTAGCTAGCACCTTTCTGTCGTGCCCGAGAGGCATTGCGTTCGCGTCTTTCGCAAATTGGCTGCTCTGTTCTAATTTTCCTCTCTTGCCGCGTTCAATGCTTTCAACCGCGCCTCTCTTAGCATCCCAGCCTTGCTTGCGATCAGACCTTTGCAAATGCTTCGCTGTTTTTCCATATTTCTTCTCCCAGATGGCTTGCCGCGCACGCTGACCTCGTCGGTTCTTTTTTGGCTTCGAACTCTCGAGATCATCATCCATGTCGGAGCCGCTTCCGGAGATGTAGCCTCCCATGGTCAGCGATGGGATGAAGGCAGTTTTCACGGGACCCGGAGTCTTAGGCCGTTCATTTTCGGAGTCAATTTGGTCGGATTTTTCTGAGATGGACAGGCTCGCAGGTTCGTCCAGTCGGGCGTTGTTGGAAGTCGTACGTCCGATGCCCTCGCCCTCGAGCTGACGCTCAAGATCGTCAACGTCAAGCTCTGACACGCTCTCCGCGTCAAGCTCGTCTCCCTCGTCAGACGGAGCGAGACGATGGTCGTATGGCGCCATTGTCCCGTCTTCGTCAAGATGTGCATGTGGGTGATGTTTCGGTTGCAGCCGAGTTGTAGGGTCGATCAGGGCCTTGGCGATATTCCCGAAGCTGTCCTGGCCATCGTCCACGGTGTCCGCTGATTCCTTGTTCATTTGCTGGTAGTCTTTGGCTCTCAGCCTACGCTTCTTCGCCGGCGCACTGTCATGGACATCAAACTCGGCCTTCACCTCTGCGCTTGCACTCGGGGTGGCCTGCTTGACGGGATTCGAATTCGCCAGACGGGCGAGTACATTCAGAGCAGCGGCATCGGTAGACACGGGAGCGGGCGTTCTAATGGCAGAAGGTAGATGCGGCGAGGTGGCGACGGCCTTGATGCGTAGCAGCAACTTGGCCAGGTAGTGCTGCGCCAGTGCTTCGACGGTCAGCGTCTTTAGTGCAGCAATCTCAGCATCGATGCGGCTCATCTCCTTCTCCTCCTCGTCGGCGGTGCGGTCCGTGTCTTTGGCGGCATTTTTCTTGCGGCGGCCCAGCTTCTGCCGCTCGAAGCCTTTGGCGAGCTTGAAGGCCTTTTCCAACTGCTTGCAGCCTTGCGCAAAGGCGCCCAGCACCTGACGCTGCTTGCGATAATCGGGCGCACCTCGCCCTCCCGCACCGCCGTCCCCGCCTCCGCCGCCATCGTCGCGATCGCCGGCGGCAGCGCGCTTGCGCTTGCTCATGTCGGTGTCGGTGTCGGTGTCGGTGTCGATGGTGTCGGTGTCGATGGTGTCGGTGTCAATGGTGTCGATTGGAGACGTTGCAACGGCCGCCTGGACTCACACGGGGGTCCCGCCAGTGAGGTCGTGGGTGAAAAGGCACGTGCGAGTCGTAGTACCATCAGGTATCAGCATCACCATCACCTCCTCGCCAGTGAGCGGGTTGCGACTTAGGTTGCGAGTGTGGTCAGAAATTGCGGGCCCGTGCGTGCGATGGACCCTGCAGAGTGCAGACTGGGGTGGGTGGGAGTGGGAACGTGTCCGTGTCGTGTCTTGCATTTCCAAAGCTTCGACGCCCGTCTCGACAATTCCATCCGTCCACAGCTCGCAGCTCACTTCGGTCCTCTCACTTCGCCCTCACTTCTGCCTCGCCCTCACCCGCACACTCGCCCTCACGTCGGCCTCGCGCCCACCTCCACCTCTGCAGACCACAGAACAGACCCTACCTCCGTCTTCCGGCTCCTGGATGATCTGAGCGGCGTATCTCACCCCCCGAGCTGTCCCGTCAACCTCGCCTCGAACGTCCACATTCGAACGGATCACCTGTACTCGAAACCATGGCCACCCCAGATGCCCCCAATGGCACTTCCGCCGCCGAAAAGCTGATGGCGCAGCATGCTCACCACGTCACGGTCGAGGATGTGCCTGACGACGACAGCGTCGCCCATCCACCGCCCTCGTCGTCCACCTCCGCCGCCGCCGCGCCGTCCGAAACCTCTGCCGCTGAGCCCGGCACCAAGGCCGCTGGCAAGCAGCCCGCCTCCGATGCACCGCCTGCCCGGAAGCCTGCGCTCGACACACAGTCCGAGGAGCTCTTCCCAGCACTGGGGGCTCCCAAGACATCCGCTGCTGCTCCGAGCATGTGGTCCAAAAAGCCAGCGACGGTCGGCAAGGCTGCCAATGGCCAGGCCAATGGCGTGCCTCCCGCTTCTGCGTCTGCTCGATCTACCAACTTGGCTCTGCCCGGCCGCAAGAGCGAAGCTATCACGCTCGAGCCCAAGGACATGATTCCCAGGAGTGAGTTGAAAAAGCCGCTGAACGATGTCTTGCGTGACATCAGCAAGAGGTCGAAAGCGAACGTTGCGATGCGATCGGGCCCGAATGGCTCCGTCATCTTTGAGGGCACTGGTCCTATCGACGACGTCCGCGTAGCCCTCAAGGAAGTCGCCGATCAGCTATGCCGTAAGCAAAAGAAAACTGTTCCGGTTCCTGCCAACATTCGTGGAAGGATTGTGGGCAAGCAAGGAGCCACTATCCAAGCCATCTCCAAAAGGACGGGTGCGCACATCAACATCTCAAAGCAAGAAGCGGCCGAGATCCTGGAAGACGATGACTCCACCGTTGACGTGACGATTGAGGGCGATCCATTCGCGGTGGAACTGGCGAAGCAAGACATTGAAAGAATTGTTGCAGAGCACACATCATCCGTGAACACGCGCCTGAAGAATGTTCCGGCGGAATATTACCCTTGGCTTGCCGCGCCTCAGAACCAGCGCCTCGCTGCAATCAAGGAAAAGGATGTAAAGATGCAAATCCCACATTACTACATCTGGAACGAGCCCCCCACGCATGCAAACCGACAACAGCCAGCCGCCTTCAGCCCTCAGCCAGCCCTACCCATCCAGCTCGCTGGAGAGAGGCAGGCAGTAGCAGAGGCAAAGGCCGAGATTGAGCGGCAGGTGCAAGAGCTAGAGCGCCAACTGACGTTGGAGCAGCTCTCCATCGAGAAAGCCAGACACCAATTTATTCTCGGGGAGAAGGGCAGGGATCTTCAGGAGTTCCTGCAGCAAACCGGGTGTTCCATCATCCTGCCCCCTGACGGCAATGAATCCGAGGAGCTCGCGATTGTCGGACCCGCGAATAAAATCGAAGAAGCTACCAACAAAGTTATGGAACTAGCAACGAGCATGCAGACAGCGACTGCAGACATCGGTCGGGCTCACGCGAACGCCCCTGGCCACTCTCGCAACATCACCCAGTATCTGCAACAGCGCCGTGCCATCGAAGAACTGGAGAGACAGCATAACGCCCGCATTGTGCCAGACAGCAGTGGTGCGTGGCAGATCTACGCAAAAGATGGCAAGAATGCCATGAAGGCCCGTGCAGATATCATGAACTTGGCGGCAAGTCATCCTCCTGCTCGCTTTCTTGGAATGAGCGTCGACCCATTTTACCACCAACATCTCAGTCAGTCTGCAGCACCAGAGATCCGTGAACGCCACGGCGTACAGGTTTGCGTCACTGAAGATGGGGATGTGATTCTAGTGTATGAAGATCGCCAGCCAAGTTCAGAATACAATCTGCCGCGTGGAGCGCCCCAACAGGCAGATGTGAAGAGCTTCGACCAGGCATTGCGAGAAGCGCAGCAGGAAATTCTTAGTCTCATGAGTGGCCGACAAGAGATCGTGTCACGAGAAGTTGAAGCTCCTGTGAAATTCCACGACAAGATCCGCCGTCACGTTGATCGTCATCATGAGGCTCTTGGCGACAACGAGATTCCCGTGCAAATCACGTATGGTGGTCTACCACAGCCCGCCCCAAAGCGATCACAGGCCCCGAACGTCGGGTTGCGCGGTCCCCAGGACTCTGTCGACTCGCTCCTTGATAGCTTGGTAGCGTTCATTGAGCAAGAGAAGCAGGATGAGCTGGAGCGTGGCTACACTTTGGCCTTTGACTTCCCACAACAGTACGCCAACCACTTGATTGGACGGAAGGGTGAACATATCAATAAGCTGCGCGAAGAGTTCGACGTTGACATTCAATTAAATGAGGGCAAGTGCGAGATCAAGGGGCCACAGGCAAAGGCGAACAACTGCAAGAAGCATATTCTCAAGTTACTTGAGAGGATGGAGGATGAGCAAGATCTGCGCTTGGTGGTCGACTCTGTTTATCACAAGGACCTCATCGGCCCGCAAGGTAGTCAGGTCAACCGCCTACAGGATCGTTACGGCGTGCGCGTTAATTTTCCTCGCAACAAGGCTGGTGAAGACGAGTCTTCAGAACGCCGCGATAATTTGAAGCCAAACGAAATTTCCGTTCGTGGCCCGAGCAAAGGTGCTCAGCAATGCCGAGACGAGCTTCTCTCACTGCTCCAGTATGTTCGGGAGAACTCGCACACGGCTGTTGTTTCGGTCGCTCAGAGCCAGTTACCGTCTCTCATTGGTGCGGGAGGCCGCGAGATGGAAGCTCTGCGACTGGAGACTGGGGCGCAGATCGACGTCCCGAGCGCACGAGACGCTTCCTCTTCAAATGGCCGAGTTGATATTCACCTCAAGGGTTCGAAGCAAGCTGTCGAAAACGCCAAAAAGATGATCTCCGAGAAGGCGAAGGTTTTTGACAACACCATAGTTCGCACATTGGATGTTGACAAGAAGCATCACAGGAAGATAATTGGCGGACAAGGTAATTCCTTCCCTATTCTTCTCAGCATCTCGGGTCATACGCTAATCCTTCGTAGGTAGTAATCTGCGCAGCATAATTGTTGAAGCGGGTGGGCCCTCGGAGCCGCGGTTCCACAACCGCATGGTGCGCTTCCCCAAAGGCGAGGAGGAGGGCGGTATCCGTGTGGAAGGCCAGGCAGCGGTCGTGGAGAAAATCTGCGCCGCGATTGAGGCCCTCGTCCTAGAGCAGGAGTCACAGATCGAGTCCATCGCGGAAGTCAAGCCGGACAAGCACCGTTTATTGATTGGACGTGCTGGTGAGACAAGACGCAAGCTCGAAGAGCAGTTCGGTGTTTCCATCAACATTCCTCGACAGACCGAAACCGGTCCACAGCGATCCCAGGTGCGAATCTCTGGACGACCTGAAAACGTTGAGAAGGCCAAGGCGCGTATCCTCGAGATCACGAAGGATCAGGAAGGCGAGACCGTCTCTGTGCCTCGCCGCTTCCACCACGTGATTGCCGACAACGGGCAATTCTTCCGACGTCTTAGGAACGACCACAAAGTAACAGTTGACCACGACGGTCAGAGACCTCCTGCCAGGCCTACTGCGCCTGCACCAAGCCGCAGTAATGGCGGCTCGATGCCATTGATCACGGACGACCCCAGCCAAGCCTCTGCCACATATTCTTGGGAGGAACACGACCTGCACGCTTCCGCGGAAGAGGGCGACATTCCATGGACGCTCACAGGCCCGTCTCCAGAGGCAATCAAGGCTGCCCGTGGGAAGCTCGACAAGGCACTGGAAGATGCTGGCAAACACGACACCATCGGATACCTGATCTTACCTGATCCCCGTGCTTACAGACATGTAATCGGGCCCGGTGGACAAGAGATCAACAGGATCCGTAGCAAAACAGGCGCCCGCATCCAGGTACCACGTGATCAGAGTCAAGGGGAAGCGATTGAGATACAGGGGTCGAAGGCAGGTGTGCAAGAGGCCAAAGATATCATTCTGGAAATTGTGCAGAACCACCAGTGATTTGATCGAATCTGTAGGAACAAGATAGCCAGGGTATGGCTTACGAGACAAAACAGCATCATACTGTGCGTGTAATTAGTGCTCCAGAACCGCTGAGCCAGAAAAGCAAAAGATGTCTTTGTTTAAAAAGCATGTGGGCAGATTTCATTCCTCTTGATGCCCCTGCGTCATGTCCAATGATGACATGTGAACATCTTGGCGCTGTCTCACTTCACTGGTACAGATGCTGCCGCAGGCGAGCGCAGCTCAAACAAGCAATCGCACGAAAGCTCTTTCTCGTACGGAAATCAAACTAAGTTCTGAATCCGAATCGTGAGTTCGCTCGCCTTTCCTGCTAGGTGCTAGGCCAGTAAATGTCGCATCTGGTCTATCGTGAGCGACGAGAGGGTCGAAAGCTTCGGCGTGTCGACGATTGATGGTATTCAAAATGAGGGCTAACGATCAATTCGGCTAATCATGTTGACGCTTGTCCACTGTGATGACCCGGCTTTCAACAGCGCGCGTAGGACCTCACATCGACGGAGAGAGAGTCTCTCCCTTGATCATTGGATTCTGCATCCGAATTGCCCAGAGCAGAGGGACTCTCCAAATGACTCTGCAGTCTCGGAGAGGTTCTTGTATGGCGTGCTTGGGTACCAGAATGATCATTAGAATTAGACTACAGATAATCATCGTAAAGTGATTGAAGAAATTACTGCTACTATCACGGAGAATGCTCATAATGGTCAAATGAAGCGCTCACACTGTGCTGTCTTTCCATTCTCATCTGCTTGACATACTCATTCGCTCTTGCTCATCGTGCTTAAAATGGCAGCATAATCAAGGGGCACGGCCTGCTAGGCTGAGCCTGCCGTGTGCTGCAGGGTTGGCTGCTCCGTGGTGCCCGATACGTTCTGTGGCACCGTACCCGTGGTCTGTTGTGGCGCCGTGGTCGTAGGCGATGCGGTGGTCGCCGGACTTGTAGGGCTGCCCTCGCTGTGGCCTACGACAGGACTTGCCGCCGGACTCTCATCACTGCCTGGGAGCTCGTTGGAAGTCTGGCCAGCGACAGAGGCAATGACAGAATGCCACTTCTTTGCGTCGTCCGGAGTATGCGCTTTGAAGGCAAATTCATGTGATCTCGCCATCTTGTTCGCCAAAGAGCTTCCCGAGGCGTCCTTGCCGCGGACGTTGAACTTTACTCCGTCCACTGCACCGATCATACAGTCAGGCAGATAGAGCGAGTTCTCTGGGCTGGGGTCCTTGGCAAAATCATCGTCTGTTTTGAATTCGTGAAGATACTTCGAAGGTGTGACCACGTAGAAGCCAGCGTCGTAGCGTTTGAGCATCTTCTTTCGCTCGAGAGATCCGGCGATGAGCGGTTGCGTAGATCGATGCTGCTGATTCGCAAACGAGATGTTCTCCACTGTGCGCTTCGGGCCATTGGGTTCGATGAGTGTCCCTACATTCCTCTTCACGAAGCCATTCCACTCGAAGTCTGGAGGGATGCGTTGAATCTGCTCCAAGTGTCAGAGGTAAGCAAGAGACTGGGCTATGAACAACTTACGTTGCCGAGCATGTCGCCATAGAGCGAACTGGTGGTGTTGGCCTGGGTCGTGACGACCTGGTTGAACTGTGCCATGCCTTGCTGGAATGTTTGAATGACATGAGCTTCAAACTGGGCGAAACTGTTCTGGACGGCGAGCATGTCGTCTCGGTTGTTGTTCTCCTCCAGTACCTGTTTGTTCAAACGGTGGTAGACTTGTCGTTGCAGGATGTACGGGTCATCTGTAGCCTTCACGTTTCCTCCGTGAGAATCAAAGGAGGCGGTGTGCTGCCCGAGGAGCTCAATGTGTTTCTGAGACACGTTGCGCGCCTTGTCCACTGATTTGGAGCCTTTGCCGGCACCCTTGGTGAGCTCCTTGGTCTTGTTCTTGATTTCCGAGTGTCTATGATTGGTCCCTTAGTGTGTGCTCAGGAAGGACAAAAGAGCAATACTCTATATACTCACAGTCTCTCGAAGATGGGCAAGACGGATCCCTTGAGTGTTGCCGACGTCTCGTTGTGGCTGTTCACCAGGGCTTGCGTGTTGGATCTGATGTTGTCGAACATACCAGCGATACCGCCGAGGTTCTGGTCAAAATGATGGCCTTCCTTCAATGGAGAGCTCACGGTCTTGAGGACTTTGTCAAAGTCCTTCGAGTTGTCCTTGTGCATCTTCTCTGTGGCGCGCACATAGTCCTCGATGTAAGCACAGGCGTGCTTCCAAGCTTGCAGTCGCTCATGGAAAAGCTGGGTCGTCTCGCTGCTGTCCTCGTCCGGGATGGCGTCGTCGGGGTCGGTAGCGCTCGTCAGGGATCGTGACGGCAGAGAGGTCTGGGGAGACGAGGTCGAGGTGGGCGATGCCATGATGCTTGTCGAGACACGCAGCAAGGGGGGCTTCTAGAGTCGTAGTCGAAGTCGTAGTCGTAGTTGCAGTGGGAGTTGGCGGTGGCGGTGCGGCGGAGGGCAGAGTGTGTGGGCAGAGTGTGTGGGCTGGCTCTATGTCTAAGCTACGTTATATACCGTCCACCCGGTACGTCCTACTGTGGTGTACACCCCGTAGACATTGGATCTGACAGGCTTAACCTTATTATACTACGGAGTCTGAGGAGAGACACTGCACGAGAGATTCCTTGCTCTGTCCTGTACATCACCTCGCCAAGCTTTGCGGCTACTGCGTCATAAGTGGCGCGTCCAGTCCGCAACCTCCATCGATCGTCAGTCGTCAATCGTCAGTCGTCGATCGTCAGTCGTCAATCGGCAGTAACAATACTAATGAGGGCGACCTTCTTCACCCACGCCAGCAAGGCCAAGGCCAAGCCTGGCTGTCTCTATGCGTCAGAGAGCTACTCCGAGTACACGCTGCCGAGGAAACAGCGTGGAAGTTGCCAGACCCATACATGTACCCGTGCAGCATCATGTCCCCAGCAGAGCTTGAGAAGAGGCTCCCACGGCTCCACCACCACTGGTGCTACTCCGACTCCTCCTAATCATATTCTTGCCACGACTCACACGACGCCCTGTGCCATCACCACTGCCCCTACCCCGTTCGCCGGCACGCAGCTCCCCCGTCGTGCTCATCCGCCTTCTGCCCGCCACGGCGACCCTGTTCTTGCTGATAAGGACACTCGTGCTTGGCTCCGCTCTTCGTTGCAAACTTCGCCGCGGCCTCCCTCACCAGCTATGCCTAACAACAGGAACTCATCCGTCTCTGGGCCCCTCGGATCGCTGCCGCTCCCGTCCTTCCTCCAGAAGCGTCTGTTTTCCACCACGCCGGCCGCAAGAAGCTTGAACATCAACAACATCAATCCCCACGTCAAAGAGGCCAAGTATGCTGTCCGCGGCGAACTTGCCATAAAGAGCGAGCAGTACCGCGCGCAACTCGCCAAGGGCGGGGGCAAGCATCTGCCCTTTGACTCCGTCATCAGCGCCAACATTGGGAATCCACAGCAACTCGATCAGAAGCCCATTACCTTCTTCCGACAAGTGGCCAGCCTGGTGGAGAATCCACAGCTACTCGAGAAGAAAGACGTGCTGCAAAATGGGCTTGGCTACAAAAGCGACGCGATTGAGCGTGCCGAGAAGCTACTGAAAGATGTAAAGAGCGTTGGCGCATACTCTCAATCTCAAGGTGCACCGGGCATCCGCAAGAGCGTCGCAGACTTCATCGAGAGACGTGATGGCTACCCTGCAGATCCGGAGAACATATACCTTTGCGGTGGTGCCAGTGCTGGTGTGAATGCACTCATGAACGTGCTGGTTGAAGGCTCAAACACTGGCGTTCTTGTTCCCATCCCGCAGTATCCCCTCTACACTGCCACGCTCAGTCTGCTCAACGCACAGTGTGTGCCATATTACCTCAACGAAGAGTCACACTGGAGCACCGACGTCGAAGGCATGCGTTCAGCGCTGAAAGAGGCACAGAAGAAGGGCATCGACGTACGAGCCGTTGTCGTGATCAACCCTGGAAACCCCACTGGCGGCTCACTCGACGCAGAGCACATCAAATCCGTCCTTGAGCTCGCTGCTGATGAGAAACTCGTCGTTTTCGCCGACGAAGTCTACCAAACCAACGTTTTCGAGGGAGAGTTTACAAGTTTCAAGAAGTGCCTGCGTGAGCTTCAGAAGAGCGAAAAGAACAGAGAAGGCCGGTTCGACTTCGTTGAGCTCGCATCCCTGCACAGTGTCAGCAAAGGTATGGTCGGCGAGTGTGGTCATCGCGGCGGTTACTATGAAATGGTCGGTTTCGACCCAGAGGTAGGTCGGGAAAGCACGCGCGCGCGCGCTCTCTCTCTCCCCCCCTGCTCTCGCTCTCTCGTAACGGTGAAGCTGACAACGTGAAGGTCGTCGCCCAAATTTACAAATTTGTCAGCATCATGCTGTGTCCTCCCGTCATCGGTCAATGCATCGTCGAGCTGATGGTCAACCCGCCCAAGGAGGGCGAACCTTCGTACCCGCTGTACCGTGAGGAGTATGACACGATATTCAACAATCTCTATCAACGGGCTCATGCACTTTACAATGCCTTCCAAGAGATGGAAGGGGTCGAATGCCAAGCTCCGCAGGGAAGCATGTACCTGTACCCTACCATCAAGCTGCCGCAGAAGGCTATCGAGGCTGCGAAGAAGGAGGGCAAGAATGCTGACGACTTCTACTGTCTGAGGCTGTTAGATGCCACCGGTGTATGCATTGTCCCTGGGTCTGGATTTGGTCAGAAGGAGGGCACCTTGCACTTTCGGACGACGTTCCTCGCACCAGGCACGGATTGGGTCAAGAGAATCACGGACTTCCACGGCGAATTCATGTCCGAGTACCGATGATGAAGATCAAAAGCAGTGAGCATACATAGTGTATGATACCAAATCGCGGGCGTTGGGGAAATGCTCTTCACGTGCTCAATTTACATAGCGGCATCCACGCGTATGTATGGTACAACGAGAATGAGACGGTGCAGCAAATGCTTAGCACAGGATCCTCCTGCCATTACTCCTTCCCATGATGAGAGCTCTGTATGTGGGAGAGAACAGAGATACTTGCGTACTACTTGGCTGCTGCAGGGTTTCTCGGGCTTTGAGCCGAAGAATGACTAGCGGCCCGTGTCTTCAGGGAGCTGTTTCGGGACCAGATGACTGATGACATGAAGGCTCAATACATCAACCTACTACCTATGGCCCGGATGGACAGGACTCTGGCGACAGGAGCAACCAACCTCGACGACGCTCTTGCAACGACCTGACGGGAATGCGCAGACCCCATTGAACCGCTGTGTAAATTTGTACGTCCTGTCGCTGTCCGCACCCACCCCCGACGAATGTGCGAACCACCATGGTCTGGTGATCCAAGACGCGGACCGGATGCACAGGTAATCGTGCAGTCTACGACGTTTATGCAGAGCACAGCGCAATGGCAGACGACGAGCAGGACACCTCCGCCTCCACCCCAAACTCGACCATCGCTGCGCAGAGCGCAACCAAGGCCCCCAAAGACCGCAACTGCCCCTTCTGCGGTCAAGCCTTCACCTCTTCCAGCCTGGGCCGTCATCTCGACCTGTACATCAAACCGAAGAACCCGAAGCCGCCGGACGGCGTCCACGATGTCGATGAGATCAAGAAGCTGCGCGGCGGCATTACACGCAGACAGCCGCGGACAGCCACTCGGCCCAGCGGAGCGGCCAGCGCCAGTGCCAGTGGTAGTCATAGCAGGCAGGGGAGCGGTGGACCGTCGAGTGGCAGTGCCGCGCTGCCGCCGGCTCCAGTGAAACCCGATGCGCGTGTGGACACCGAGGAGGACACGCCTACGGGCTCGCCTGTGGCCGCGAGGGATGCTCCAGAGGTCACATCAGGCTTCAACAAGGCCAACTGGCAAGCCACCGGCGTGATCAACAACCTGCCTCCCCGCGCGCCATCGCGCAGCAATGCCAACAGTCCTACGGCCGCGTCTGGGCAGGCGCAGCGTGTACAGGAGATGCGACGGGATGCTGGCGGCAATAGGGTGGAGCGTCCACACTACGAAAGCGAAAGCATGTGGAAGCTGCAAGAAGCTGCAGAACTTGGACGTGCCGCGGAGATGGCACTGCGAGAAGTGCTCGGTAGCCTCGAAGCTGCGTCGAAGAAGCTTGAGCCAAAGCTGATCTACGATGAATTCAACTTCTATGCGCTCTCATTTCCGGGCCTGTGTCTAGCAATCTTGCCGCCCCCGAGTACGCTATTCAGTCCGACCCCATTCCCTTCTGCCGAATCTTGGACTCTGGGGCCACCTGGACTCAGACAGTTCGAAATCATGACTCGGCTGCTGAATGAGCGCGTGGCTCTGCGGAGAAGAACTGACTCCATCCCCGACTCAATTGCGTTCAAGCACCACACGCACTTATCTGGTGCCTGGGAACACTGGCAAGGCATGACTGATACTGACCGTGCCTCTGCGTGGCAGCTGGAGATACTGCGATCTTTCACCAGGGCCCAAGAACGGACACAGCAGCTCACATCTGAGTTAGACCAGTCTCGACAGCACATTCGACATCTTGAAGCTGAGTACGATCGTCTGTCGCGCTGTCAGCTGCCTCGCGAATATCTCATGCATCCGCCGAATACAATACCAGTGCAGTCCTCCGTATTGAAAGAAGTGAAATCCACTCCCTTCAGATCTGGTATTATCGAAGCCAATTTCGATGCTGAAGCGATCATCTCGAAATGGAGATCCAGCATCAGAGCTACAACTCGCCCGTCAAAGCAGAATGCACCTTCCGGCCACACAGCACAACCCATGCGTTCCGAAGGATACAAAAACAATCTGCGAGACGACATGGTTATGAATGGAGCCATCTGGAACATTGGCGGACCCCTTCCCCGACATGGCACTGCTCATCCAGAGGCATTCCACGGAGGAGACCTTCCTCCAGTGTCTTATGAGACTCCACCACAACCAGGCGCTATTGAAATCGAAGAGGAAGAGGGTGAAGACGCAGATGCCGAAGGCGAAGCCGACGAGGATGTCTATGGACACTACGGCGACCGTCACGCGTTGGTGAAACGCCGCAAAGTTGAATACGTCGACTCACGTGCCTCAGATGTTTATGATCGGGGCGTGAATGCTAACGGGAAGCGGCCACTCGCTCCTGCTACGACCGCTGGTCGAAGTGGCACCCGGATACTGAAGGAGCATTTTCATGAACAGAAAGGGCGATAACACAACGCGGTCAAATATGTTGAGCAAGTTGAGGGCTGCGAAGCATTCGACCCCAGATCTCATTCTCATACACCTTGTGTGAAGCTCAGCACATCCCGGCCATACAACACCGCGTGAAGCTACTGTGCGCCAGGTGGGAATAGGAGCCTGCCCTCCATTCCCCCATCAACCTGAAGATTGACACCATTCACATGGCCGCTCAAGTGCTGCGATGACAAAACAGCAATTTGTCGAGCCACGTCCTCCGGTCTTCCGACCTTCTGCACCGGCGTTGTCGCCAGAGCCCTTTCGACAAACCGTCTGTCCCTGAGCGTCTCCTGTGACAGAGGACTGGCTACCCAGCCCTGAAGCTTATAGTTAGCATCGCATTTAGACGAAGCCCCAATCCCCATGCTGTCAACGCCACGCTTACCGGATTAATACTATTCACTCGCCCTCTAGGCGCAATTTCCACAATCTCATTCTTCAACGTAGGAGTCAATCCGTACATAAGTGCCGATTTTGCACTTGCATAGTCTCCGTGAGATGCCTCTCCGAACTTGCCGGCCGTGCTGCCAATGAAGATGATGTTGGCAGTAGCCTTGACACCGTCAGATGCTTGGCGGAGAGCGCGGAGATATGCTTTGCAAAGTAAGAACGGCCCGGTCAGATCGATGTCAATTGTGTTTTCCCACTGGCTAAGCTCCATGTCCGCGATATGTCTATCGTTGGTGAGCATTGTTCTGTCGTGTCATGTGTTGCTTTCATTTCTTACGCATTATTCTCTGGCCAAATTCCATGATTGACAACTAGTACGCTTACTGGTCCTCCGTTTCTCTGCGCTGCTTCATCGAGCAGCCGGTTCACAGCGTCTTCGTTCCGAACATCGGCCTGTAGACTCACCACGCCAGGCAAATTGGGAAGCTCGCCAAGCTTGCTGTTATAATGCGCAGTCACTTTGGCCCCAAGCTTCAAGAATGTACGCACAGTCTCTAGCCCAATACCACCGGGGGCTCCAGTGATAAGCACGTGCACTTCTTGAAGACCGAAATCCAGAGACATGGCAAGCTGACCCGTGGGTGTTGACAATTTTACCAAGCTTGCATTGGATGTAATTGAAGTATCCTGACCTGAAACCTCTGCACTCTGGACTAAGCCGTACTAGGCAGGTACATGTAATATACAAGGAAGCGAGAAGTGCTCAGATCCTACTTGCAATGATACTCGCTCCCAACACACGCTGCTTTTTGCTCATCTGGTCTGAACATGGTCGGAACGGTCGGTGGCGTTACATAGTTACATACCAACACGGGACACGAAGCAGTGACGAGAATGGCCAAGACTAGCAAAGGTGTCTTCGGTGCATGGCACATGACTTCAAGTCGGATTGGAGGAATCCATTTGCTCTGCCCACGATTTGCCGCCAGGCTTCGTGGATGCTCGCTCTGTTTCCGCTGTCATGCTCTCCGAATCATGAGTTGGAATGGTGGGCAACGCTGGGAAGTCGTCCTGCTTCGGCACAGATTCCTGAGCCCGACTCCCTCGCGTGCCTACTGAAGCGAATCGTCCATGGTCTGCTCGAGGCTCGCGATATATGTACTCGCTGCCGTCTGTGTAGTCTTTCTGGTCGCCACCAAGTCCATCCTTCTTGTCGAAGCGACTACCTTTACTACTGAAATCATCATCACGCTTCTCTGCGTCCCACTCCCGGCCTTCCATCGCCTTCAGCTTACGCATGCGATTCTTCTCCCGCTCGCCCACTAAGGAGATGTCAGGACAAACTCATCCAAGTCTGAGACGTCAGGAAGACACCACGGAGGACGACGAGCGTCCTTCGCAGGTCTAGCCCAGGTACTTACTCATCTGCTGCCGATCTCGTCGTTCTTCTTTTCGTCTTTGCTCTGCCAAATATTTTGCCTGCTGCTCTCGCTCCGCAAAGGACGCCGCGTCTGCTTCCGCCCTTGCGTGCGCAGCCGTCAACGTCGCATTTTTGATATGAATTCGGGCCATCTTCTCGGCCAGCTCTTCTTCGGTCAGCTTCGGTTTTCGAACACCGCCGGTGGCATGGCGGTCGCCGCGGACAGCCTGCGGAGTCTCTTTCCTCGGACCAGTAGGAGCGTTCTCGGGCGGAGCAGCGTGCTGCTGATGCGCTTGCGATTGTTGGGCTGCAACTCGGTGGCCACCACCATCTTTTGGCTGTGCATGTTGAGCCTGGCGTGGTGGTGCAGAGGTGTCCTTCTGTCCGTCTCTGCCCTCAGCTGCCCCCCCTCTACCCCTCCCACGGCCTCTCCCACGGCCTCGAGCAGCGTCGGTCAGTGGCCTTGCCGGTGCTGGCGCGGGCTGTTGCTCCACGAGCGGTTGCGCTGCGGGCGTGAAGTCGTCGCTGAAGAGGTCGTCGTCGGAGCGGATGCGCATGGACTCCTCTGCGGCGGCGGCGGCAGGATCGAATAAGTCGGCGTGATGGGCTCCAGTCTGGGCGAAGAGGTCGGCAGACGAGACATCGGGGGGAGGTTCGCGGGGCAGGGGTGCAAAATCAGGCGCAGAAGCAGAAAGCGACGAGTTCGCTGGGTCTTCGGCGTCGGGCGCAAACTTCTGCGTACAGCACTCGTCAGCATGTTGGAGCGCATGCGGTTGAGTTGCCCGTGTTGGATGGCTTGCCTCGTCCGCTTGATCAGCCCAGATGGAGCGGTCCATGTTGCGTCTCGGTGCTCTTTTCCACGATGTGTGCTCGGACAATAAGTATATGTATGAGGTGGATACGGATAGAATAAGGCTGTCGGGTTGCATTGGAGGAGCGCGGCGAAGGTGCACCTATACATGGATTCTTCTCACTTCATCTCGCAGTGGTCGCTCACAGACAAGCCAAGGCCGATCAGACGAATGGCACGGCGTGGGAAGGGTGCTTGACATGCTACCGGAGGTACCTCGTACTGCTGGCGGAGCGGACAACCGAACGTGAAGCTGCAAGCTCTCTCTCCCTCCCGCAGCCGGCGCCTGGAAAGTACATGTAGTAGTAGTGGCACCCAGAGCACCTCCGTGGGTACAGTACAGTACAGTACAGTACATTATTGGGTGCATGTCCCTGCAAATTGGCGTCTGGTGCCACGCCACGCCCAGTGACGCAACCGTCACATACGGCACATGCGCATACATGTACTCCGAGTATATACATTCACTCACCCACGCACGCAAGCGACCGTGGACTACCACTCAACCCGCCATGTCACGCAACACCACTTTCTCGTCAAGCAGCTTCAGCTATTCGAGCTCAAGCTCAAGCTCAAGCAGCAACTCCAACGGACAAGTCAGCGGCCAACGCTCGACGCATCAGTCGTATACAGACCCGCAGGGGAACACAACGGTCAAATCTGCCACCCAGAACTTGGGTGAGCCGATTGTGCAGCAGACTCAAAGCTTCGACTCGTCAGGACAGGAACTCCTTGGCGCTGGTGCTTCTCAGCCAACTCGGCGAATTGAGCATGTCAGTGATCAGGAGCAGAGAGACCGCGAGTATGAAGAAAAAATAGAAGATGAGTGAGTCTACGCTCCAGCGAAATCACCTGGTATCTGTCCACGCTGACCTCCGCATCTGCAGGTATGCCAAACGCGAGGGTGGCGCATAACAGGCTGTGCATGCAGGACTGGACGCATGGAGATGACGGGTGAACACGAACTGATGTGTGAAGTTTGTACGATAGGTACGGCCATCGAGCTCTAGCTAGCCATCTCAGACTTTCCCTTGAAGTCCAACAGATAAGGATCCTTGTGGAATTTGGCATAGGCCGGTCTGCTCAAGCTCCGTCCGGCAACATCAATGTCGGTCTTAATGTCCTCGATGAGAGCATCCATGCTCACGTAGTCGTACTCTGGGCGGATGAAGCCTAGTACCAGCACATTCATATGGCTGTCGTAGAAATCGGTCTCGAAGTGGTGCATGATATGGACCTCGACACTTCGCACCGTGTTCTTGTAGAAAGGGTTCCAGCCAATGGACATGACCATTGGATAAATAGCGCCCTTGTCTGCCGTCCAGCTGTCCTTTTCATTATTCTCATCCTTCCCACTGCCTCCAAACAGGGCCGCATTGAGACCTTCGTACACCTTGACGGCCATGTGCTTATACTTCGACTCTGTTCCAGGTGGGTGCTGATGGGTGGCCCTCGAGGGGGAAAGCCCGGCCCAGCCATAGTAGACTCCAGACTCGACGTCCTCGTGCCCTCCAACGGAAAGGCCGGACAGGGGGATATTGGCAGTGGGTATACCAAGCTGGCGGGATATCAAATGTCAGCATCGACACGAAACGAACGACTAGTGGATGAGCGGCCACGCGCGACAGTCTACAAGGTGCGAGCGTGCGTGCGAGCACACGCTGACTGCTTGCTGCGTCCCATGGATACCGAGGCAAGGAATCTCGGCGGGAATAATGGCGACACAATGCTCCAGACACGTGGGACCAGCGTGACAGGCGAAGCCGCGACACGCTGTCCGTCAGGTCAGGTATCAGCGGCGTTGTGCAGCGTGACAGGTGACAGCCGCTGGCCGGCATGCCAAACAATATTACAAGCCAGGTCCGGTACTACGCTGGACATCGCATGGTGCGTTGATTGCGATGGCGATGATGAGGAGGAGTGTGACGAGCTGGTGGGGTGAATCCACCGGCGGCGGCAGTGGGGAAAGTGAAGGTGAAGGGGGGGAGGGGGGCAGTGAGGGGAGCGTGAAGGGAGTGTGAAGAGAGTGTGAAGGGAGTGTGAGCGAGGGGAGGTGAGGTGGAAGAAGATGGCCCCTACTTACGTCCTTGCTACCGCGCCCAAACCCCTTGATCACCTTGCCGTTCAGTTTGAGCGGGAATGGCGCTTGTGGTCCGCTGTCTGGGCCGGCGACGATGTCGCGAGGGCCGTCCGGTCGCATTGCGATTGCTGGTCTCGGCGCGTGAATAAGGTACGGATGAAAGATGGTGGGGATACTGACCCGATCAGTTGCGCATCAGTGGTGGTGGATGATTCAATAATAATGAGACCAATGACATGCAGGTACGCTAGATCCGCTCCGACCAAGGCTACCCCCCTCCCTAAACAACCCGCTTCGAGCCTTGCGAGCTTCACATGCCGCTTGATATACCACCCATGTACTGTACCTCACCTGGACCACCTTCGTGCAAATGCCCCTGGAAATGCTGAAAATGCGACCAAGACTGCAAAATGGCGGGATTAGGTGTCGCTAACAACGCATGGATCGATCATCGCCGACCGACTAAATTATTACTACGTCCACTGACGGCATGTCTGATCAAGCCGCGGCCGTTGATGCCGTCTAATCTGCCCGCCATTCCAAACTCCCGTACCACCGCATCGCAATCATGATCTATTTGCTGCCGTGCCAGACGGCGATCTGCAATCATTATCGTCGACAAGGTCATCTTCCTTGCCGCTCCAAACTTGTCCTTAGATAATAGGCAAGAACTATGTGCAGTCAGTGACGGAAGCCTGGGCACAGCAGCATTGCGGCCGGACTTACATTGAGGACAATGAGCATGGGGATATCAAACACATCGCGCTTCACAGTCCAGCACATTTGGCATTCCACCCGCCCGTCGCGCTCGCCCAGCGCATTCATTCCGGCTTCTCCTCTTATCAGAGGCTCCGATTTCATCTCGCCGGGCTTCTTGATTCGTTTGCCATCGTCGGCGACGTGGTCGTTAGGCCCCCAACCGGGATCTTCCTTGGTGCGATACTTGAGGAGTGAACACGGCGCTCCGATGACTGAGGTCCGAGATGCTCCGAATGCAAGTTCCGCAAAGTCTTCGTAGAATTGTACCACGCTGTCTTCGTCCATGAGCTCGGCGAGGAACACCGGCTGGGGACGTCCAGGGTCCGTTTCCATGTTGGGAATTCTTGGTGTCGCGGCACCTCTCGAGCTGGTTCCTGTCTGGGTCCCCGAGGTGTTGCCTCCAGTGTTGACGTTGAGATTCGCCTCCTTGCCCAGTAGTACATCCCGCTTCCAGCCAGTGACCAAGCAGAACTCCTTACTGACGGCTGCAATCTCTCCAGTTCGACGGCAAATGACTGTTGGCGTGCCGTAGTGGTTGACAAATTGATCGTATTCGCAAAGGGTTCGCTGGAAGCACTTCTCCATAAAAATCAGATCATCCTGGTTGAGGTGCTGATTGCACGATATGAATGACGGCCGAATAGTCGCAAGAGCTTTCGCAATACGCAGAACTTTTTTTGGTGGAAAACGTTTCTGCAAGAACGCAGTGAGAGCATGGAATCCCTGAGTGTACGAGTATGGAGCCTGCACAGAAGTGTATACCTCAGATGTGTCTCTGCGGCGTTTGCGATTTGCGTCAGAGCCCAGGTCACCGGGGAAAGGAGGTTGCTTTCGAGCCTGTTGTTGAGTCTGCGAAAGACTTTGCCTCAAAAGATCAGATTGCTGGTTCTGGTCAGGTTGAGCAAATTGTGTCTCGGGGGACATAGTGGCTGACTGATAACCAGTGAAATCCTGATTCTGGGAGTGTGGACTCGCACCTGTGATGGACGATGCCTGCTCTCCTATCGCATACGCCTCGAGTCCATTGTTCTGGTTTCCCCAAACATTCGCCGTGCTGCTCTGCCTGGAGCCAGTATTCGCGGTTTGCCAGGATGGAAATGGTTGGCTGTAATTGAGGCCGGGTTGAAACGAGCCACTCCCATCATATGAAATGCTGCCTTGGTTGGAAGGACCCATTTGGTTCATTGACTCTAGATCAGGAGTGTTGACGGCGCCTGAAGAGATGTGGCCGAGCATGCCAAACTCAAGAGCTCCGTAGTGGTTCCCAAAGTTCAGTTCAGAGATGTTGAAGTTGAATAGAGATGGGTCGCTGGGGTCGAAGTAAGATGTGTCAAAGGATTGCCTCCCAGCGTTGCTCAACGATGGCGTCTGATCGAGGTTGCCCGTCAATTCTTGGTGGGGGGAGACTTGCTGACTTGACGCCGATTGATACTGCGTTGGCGTCCCGACAGTCTGCGTAGTCGAATATTCAGACACCATTCCACTGTTGTCCAGCATCGGCGGACCCATCGAGCCAGACTGAGCAGTAGAAGAATACTGAGGATAGCCACCGGTTGCGGTCTGGGGGAAGAAATTGCCAGCCTGAGAGACGGCCATACTGTTTTGGCTGACACTTGCCACTCCGGGCATGTTGGTCAAGCTTTGCGAACCACTCATAGAGTAGTTGCTGCCAGCATATCCGGGCACGAGGGCCTCGGGTGGGGCATCGTGAAGGTACTTCGCCTTCTTGCGAACACCATCGTGACATTGGTCCTGGAGGCCACGCTTGATACACCTCAGACAAGGGCGTTCGTCGCCTGCGCTGGTTAGCCAAAGCCTCTTTAATGATCGTCTCCCAGGGTCCGGCTTGCTGGTCTGAGATGGTTGACTTACCGCATGTGAGGTGGGCTCGCTGGCAAGCGAAGCAAGCACGACGGGCCTTCTTTCGACGCGGGCGCGAGGGATCTTTGGCATTGGGTTTGGCGGACTGGCCGGTGCCCTGAGCGATGCTGCTGGCATTGTCATTGCCGGTCTTGCCAGGTGATTTTTCTTCTGTAGAGGCGCGCTCGACTTTCTCTTCCGCCATGATGCCCAACTCGTCTTGCTCAGCTACGGCTGGTTCTGGAGAGGATGCATCTCCCTGATCGTCGGCGTCGGGCGACATATTAACTGTGCCTTCAGGAGAGCGAGGGCCCTCTAGTCCCTTTCCACCTGAGACCCACGTTGCTGCTGTGTATACCCGCGAGCCAACGCGCTGGTCAGGCGTGGGCAGAGATTATGCGTGTGCGACCGTTCGCGGTCGAGCCCGGAGTGCACCTGCGACTGCACCTGCACCTGCAGCGTCGGTGCGCGCAGCTTTGGCGTGGCTGGCCACTGTCACAAGCTCGCTAAAGGCGGCGTGCGGTGCAACGCAGCTACGGCGCCTGCCAATAAAACCCGTCACGGCGGAATGGGTCGCAGGTCGATGCTGGTGAGACCGGAGGCAGGGGCGCGTTCGATTGACAGAGCATGGAGCCCTCTGCTCGGTGTGTAACGCTCGCTTCAGACGTGTCCGTGTCCGGCAATGAGGATAATAATACTGCACGTTTGTGTGTCGGTCCGTGTCCACTGGCGGCGCGCATGAGGCTGGCCGTGTGGGACCACGCCGGGATCAAGATCAGGATCAGTATCACGTCGTCCACAGGACTGGGACTGGGGCTTTCGAAGAGGGCGGAGACGCGGAGGTGCGAGGTGCAGTGGTGCAGTGGTGCAGTGGTGCAGAGGAGCGTGGCCGCACGCGAGGATCAAGATTTGCAATGTCGCACCGCAGCACAATCGAGCCCCGCTCGTATTACAGGGCGTGCGTATGGAGGAGGAGCACGAGGGGGTGTGGTGGTGGACGGAGGCGGCGGGCTGGGAGGGACCTGGGACCTAGGCTGTGTGCTCTCTTCCGCACCGGGGGACGAGACGACGACGGAGATTGCGAGGTGGAGGTGAGGCCAGGTTAGGTTCGCGACAGCTACGTGAATGCTGCGTGCGCGTCTACACGCAAGAGTGGTGGGCTGGTGGTGGTGGTGATGGTGCCCTCGGTGGTGGAGTCGCAGGGGACCCTGGCAGGCTAGGCACGCTACTCACGACTCCTCTCGTTGCTCGCCTCCGTCCTCCCGCAGGCCACTACTACTACACGTACTTCGCACTACCACATTTTTGACTGCTCACCTCTGAGGCATTTGTCTCAATTCTCCCCCGGCTCATCATAATAGACGTTGCAAGCGTAGCAGACACGGCAGGTACAGCAGGCATTGGACGCAGGCATCGCCGGCATTGGACGTAGCCATCGCAGGCATTGGACGTAGGCACGTAGGACATAGGACATAGGACGTAGGCACGTAGGCACCGATAGGGATGATGGGATAGAAGAGGATACTGTAGGACAGGATAGAAAAGGACAGGATAGGACAGGATAGGACTGGCATGGCATGGCATGAGGGCAGGCCTTGATCCCCGTCGCATCACTTCCACTCGAGGCTCGACGTCCGTCAGCGGCAACGGCAACGGCAACGGCAACGTCAACGTCAACAGCGGCCGAACCACGAGCCCAACCGTCCGCAATGGGAGACGCGCAGACTCCCCCCTGTCTGCCACGTTCTCGTCGCCGCTGTCACCGCTCCTTCGCTCCGCCGAGTCCGATGCCTTCCTTCTTCGACGCAAGGGCGAGGGCACGACCTGGGCGGCAGTCTGGCAGACAGGCATTCCTTGTGGATGCTCTCTCCTAGGAGTAGGAGGTACCTCCTGACTGTGCTGAGGTACATATGTATGCTGTGCTTCCCTCCCGTCCCCTCGTCATGTCCTTTCCGTGGAGTCGCTGCCCCTCGAAGGCCCACCCTCCACATACCGTACATGTATGCGTTGCACGACAGCCTGCGTCTGATCCGCCTGAGTCCAGTCCAGTCCAGTCCAGTCATGGTGCAAGAGCCAACGATGAGCTGCTTCACTTTGCCGCACTGCACCTGCACCTGCACCTGCACCTGCACCTGCACCTGCACAGCAGCACCGATCCCAATCTCCAGGAGACCTCGTGTTCTGCGCAACTGCGCACGATACGAGCCGCGTGCGAATCGCAGGCCTGAACATTGTGCGAGCTCGCTCTGCCCTGGGTCCATAGCAGTCACGGCACGATGCACCGAGGTGGAGCTGCTGGAACCGCTGGAATTCTTGGGACGCTGGGACGCTGGGACGCTGGGACGCTGAGTATGTTGTGCCACCGCCACTCCTACTACTCTTGTCCACGGCTATTTCTGCCTCGACTCATGCGCGTCTGGAAATGCACGTACAACTTCCTCTTCCAGCGACCTCTCTGCGAAGCGGGACTTGCTTCTCACCCTAGCGCCAACGTGATGAAAAAGAAGCGCTTGATCGCAGTCGTGAGTTGATCGTGCCACGGTACTGGAATATCACAAAACGTACGAAAAGGCGCCATACCAAGTGCAAGAGACGCAAGCAGAGGCGATGCCCACTGGTATCCCAATTCTGTCACATCCGATCAGCTCGTGACCGCTCTTTCGCAGATGTTCCCCAAATCGTCACTTACTGTCGTACCTAATCGTCATCTCCACGTTGGTACATGTGCGCTCTCCCATTCCATGATCGCATAGCTGAGGGATGCTTATATCTGGACATCAAACAATGCAAACGCTGCCAAGATCAGTCCCCCCAGGCACAAGTTGGCGCGGATCTGTTGGTAGGGCCGAAGAACGTACCTGCAGCGAAGCTCGACATTGTTGACGAGTTTGCAGCAAGCGCGGAAGCAGCCCCAAGCGGATATCTTTACAATGTCATTTGAATCACGACTTCAATAAGACACGATGGATAAGCTCAGGATAGAATCACTGCTTCGACGAGGAAGATGGAGATGCCGGATCAAGTGCTGTCAGAGCGTCAGCGCCTGGTATTCAGCCGATGTCTCCTAGGCCCAAGAACGCAGAAAAGATGATCGGCACCAGACAGGGCCAGGTTGCTCAGCATCATGTACTATGCGAGTCTCTTATCGATCGTGCCTACGGATCCAGTGAATAACTTTGTACGCATTGAGAGCAAGTTGGCACAGACGCAGTTGCCGCGCGTTCAAACGAAGAGATCGCTTACATCCAACCAGACCCAAAGAGGGATACGTGAATAGGCACGATGCATGCACCCCTGGACCACGTGTGTTAGCGGGTACCTTCCTTCCGTTGCACAAGCCCGTATTCGAAATGTAGAGACAGTATCGTGGGCGGCAGACGAGACTCTGGCTCGCTAATGCCGTCATGATTGCCTACGAGTCTCGTGTGTGCTCGCTGTCAGTTCATGCAGGTCACCAGATCAGTCAGCCATATGCCATACGGTCAGGTCTCCACAAGGGGGACGCAGCACACGCCCATGATCCTATCAATGCCAAGGAACCCCGAGCCTGTTTGCTATTCAGTGAAGCCGTGGCTATTTTGGAAGGTCAATGCAAATTCACTCTACACATCCTGGATTAGCACGCTGATGGCCAAGGCCGGAGGGTGCGACTTACGAAGAATAGGTGCAGAGCTCCCAGCAGGATGGCTGATCGCAGGCACAGATTTGGACACATGTGCTCGAAAAACAGCAGTCGGAATAGATCGATGCAGGACAACAGAACAGTGTCGAGATTGATGGGTCCATTCGTTCGATTGGAGCCTGCCACTTGTCGCGATATCAGCTTCTCGTTTCATTGAATCTAAATGCACATTCAACGACCCGCGCGATCATCACCATTCTCCTGCCGAAGCTCCATCGCCTTACCCCGAAGTAGGACTGGCGCGTGGGTCTCGGGCACTAACAACAGAATGAGCATCCATTGCACTCTTGGCGTGACCATTGGGGACGTTAGCTAAAGGGAAATGGAGCCTTTGAGTCTTGTCAGAAGCAAGCTTGCCCCAAGATCAAAGCATGCCACAAAGCCGAGTTCTAGTCAGCGTATGATGCTCACCAACTTCAAATCCTCAGAGACATCAGCCTGCATCCATTTGATTTGACCGCCGCTCACTGAAGCAAGCAATGAGTTCAGAGCGCCAACGTTAACCCTTTAAGTGAGTGAATGTGTGATGGTCGGGCAACCAAATCAGCTTTAGTATTGCAGAAACATACTACTTGTACTGACCAGTCGATGAATACAGCCGCTTTAGCTTCCTTGTGTTCTTGTCGTGCGGCATATCTTGCTCACTAGAGACCTCTAATAGACCCGCCGAACGGAGAAGCTGTGTACACTATCATCGCTTCTCGTTCATGCCGAATCAGTGTCTTTTCCACGCCAGCATTGTTCTCGATCGTGCTCTCGCGCCAATAGTTGATGTTTACAAAAAAAAAAAAAATCATGACACTGCCGCCAACCACGGATAGAAGAGCACATGCAGCGTTGCCTTTGATATTGCTCTCATTTGCGAGCTTCTCGCGATGATCTCGGCTTCTTGGCTCAAGCTCAACATTCACTCTCTGTGATGACATGTGATAACCCATACAGTCGCGTCCGCACCGTGCGGTTGTCGATCAGGACATTTCTAGCGGTCGGCCGAGGCTTGGTGAAAGACGGCATTTCTCTTATTAGAACTATGTCCCCCATGATCGGAGAATTATGAGCATAAACTACAGGATATGGAAAAGGGCTTGGTAGGCCAACTTCAGTTGTTACGTTCGAGGTCTTGCGACGTTCGTTAAGATCTGTTTCTAGGCTGTATTTGAGGAAAGATTTGATGCAGCTAGTTCCGAGGGCAGCGCTTCTGCATTATGGGTTCGTCGTTAGGTTGATGAGATGCGGGTGGGACAGTCTGCCATTATCGGAGAGGACCGAATGGAACAGGAGCCCGCCCACTGGACTCATTGTCCATGGCCTTTAGGCGCTCATCTTGCGCATGCTTCCACAATCTCAAGCGATCGGCCCGTTTGATGCCAGCAACTGCATCACCCAAAGGTTTCTCTTGGGACTCATCTCCGTTCTCGATCTCGCGCCAGCTACCTCGCGAGCTTCTCTGGTTATTGCCTTTTCTTAAGCCTCCTTCACCCCACATCGAGAGTCGCTGCACCTTGCGCAGCTTCTTCATGCCGTACATGCATGCCACAACAGACAACACCGTACACAGTCCAGAGACGCCGAAGAAGCCATAGTTGGATTCTTCAATGAAATTCTCCAAGTTCATGCCGTACAGTGCAGCGATGAACATACCAGCGCTTATGCCCAGTGTGCCGATGCTGAACTTGAGATCGAGGAGCATGAGGCTGTTGCGATTGGCGTCCAGGATTGCTCGCACAATCTCTTCCGTATTACGAATGGCACTAACCAGGTTGGAAGAGACTTGCACGATTTCATCGGCGACCTTATGGTACGACTCCAGTAGCAGCTCAACTTCTTCGTGATTGTCCTCGTCCCGCTCGATGCCCTCTGCCTTTTCGGTCAGATACATAGAGGCCAGATCATCATCGGCTTCTAGGAGGTCATCGATGGCGTCTCGTACCAGCCGTGCCTTCTGCTCAAATGTGCCAAGTTTTTTGGAATAGATGAGCAAGTGCCTGAGCTTGTCTCTATCAATGTCTTCCTCCAGCTCTCTCAAGACCCTGACAACAGGTTCGCGGACACCCTCGAATTCGCTCTCCAGACCGGTGGTGACGCTGATGAGGACGGCTTCCAGCGCGCGGAACTCGTATGCAAGATTACCACTCGACGCCTGCTTTTGCCGTAGCTTTCCTTCCAGGTCGTACATGAACAGGCTCTGAGCATAGGAGTCGGTGGAGCCATAGACGTCGAAGACCAGCACCCGGTTGTGCTTGATCAGACAGCGAAGGTGCAGCAGGTTGATGAGTATGGCGGACGGCCGCACCAAGATGTGCGGCAGCACGCTGCTGTCGATCTTGCGCAAGTCGCGAGGAAGCAGCGAGTATTTCTGGATCAGCTCGCTCTTGCGGAATTCGCCATTGACCAAGGTGACGTTGCCGTTCTCGTCGAGTTCGGTGCAGCGCAGCTTGAGCTCGTTGCTAGGCTTGATGATTCTACCTCCCAGTCCTGCATTGTCATCGAGAAACCCCTGCAACGGCGGTAGATTGTCCGAAGGCGCTTTCCTCGAAGCGCGAGACTGCCGCAGCCGCCGCCAGAAGGTGTCGCGGAGGCTCGTCGACGTGGCGAAGCCGCGAGGGGTTGATCGGTCGTGGACATGGGCGTGCGGTATGATATGAGCGCTGCCTTGAGTGCGAGCAGACGTAGATGTGTAGGTGCCGCGTGGTTTCGCGGGCCAGGCTCGCGAGTAACAATGATGCCGCCGTCTCTTCACCGCGGGGAGAGAGCTCGACGGCGACTGGGCGTCCAGCTGGTTGCGTAGGAAGCGGAGGAGCGCAGCGGAGGGTGCGGAGCGGCCATGAAGCGCGTTCATGGCTTGTTCGGAGAGGTCATGTTATCAATTGCGGTGTTGGACAGTCTAATCTCGCCAACAACAGCGACACACAAATGCACCAGTACATGTACCTCCCTCCCTCCTACCTCGTACGTGATCGATCCTCAATAATCCACAGGGAAGGCTCGGCGTCCTCGGACCGTCCCGAGGCGCACCTACTCTCATACTGTACTCTCATACTCTCATACTCTCATACTCTCATACTCTCATACTCTCATACTCTCATACTGTACTCTCATACTTTCATACTCTCATACTCTCATACTCTCATACTCCCATACTCCCATACTCTCATACTCCCATACTCCCATACTCTCATACTCTCATATGGACCAATGAACCTTCTACACGAGCATCCATGTATGCCTGCAAGGCCTGCGTCTCTAGGTCCTTGTGTTGGAGACTCAGCCACACCTACGTGGAGGACATAACAATGCATCCTACGCCAGCTATCATCAAGACGCTATTGGAGTTCAGAGTGACCTGATCGGCTTCCATTCAACGGTAATCGATTCCCCCGCCGATTGCTCTGCTATCACCGTCTAGTTCCTATAGCACGAACGCTCACTTTTCAACAGCACGCAAAAGCCTCTCCATGGCCTGCGCCACGAGCCTCCGTGACAATCATGCACACATGATATGGTACAAAACGTGCCGCCCCGCTATCACTCCAGCGGGATTCCTTCGTACTCGGCGTATCCTAGGGCGAGATTCATATTCTGCAGACATTGCGTCGCAGCCCCTTTGAGCAAGTTGTCAATTGTTACGTTGATGACAGCTCGCTTGCCGCCAGAGTGCACAGCAAATCCTCCAATCTCCACTCCATGCTTGCCCGAAATGTTCTTGACTTGTGGGGAGTCGCCAGTAATTTTGACCAGCTTCTCCTTGTCATACCGGTCCTGGTAAAGTTGCCGCACATCTCGGCTCGCCATTTTCTCCGCGAGAGGCAGTGAGATGGTCTGGTGAATACCCTGGAACCAGACGGCCACGTGAGGGATGAAAGCGATCTCGGTGCCAAGTTGGGCTGATATCTCGCGCTCGTGAATGTGATCCGTAAGTGAATATGCAATGAGATTGTCCGTGAGTACCTTCACATCGTTCTTTGGCGAAGGTTTCGTTCCGGCTCCGGAGTAGCCAGATACGCCAAAGACGGTGGGGTGTGCGGGCGATGGAGCAAGGTAGGGAAGCAATGGGGAGATTCCAAGCTGTGCTGCGGTCGCGTAACATCCAGGGTTGCTAATGCGAGTAGCAGAAGCGATCTTGCTACGCTGCACCAGCTCGGGCAGACCGTACGTCCAATCCGCGTTGAATCTGTAGTCTGCTGAGAGATCTACGACAACGGCTTCTTTGTGGCCGGATTCCTCGATGGCATCGACGTATGGCTTGCATACTCCGTTGGGCAACGCCATGACCCAGCAGTCGATCTGTTTCTTCTCGGCCATTTTCCGGATGTCGTCTGGCGATAGATTTTCGTAAATGATCTTCTTCTTGTCGTAGCCTTTGAGCTCCTTGCCTGCGAGTTCGCGGGAAGACACATGGCAGAGGTCGAAGTTGGGATGGTTGTTGAGTAGGTCGATTAGAGCCTGTCCGGTGTAGCCGCGAGCACCTACCAGAGCAACCTTGGATGGGTAATCCTTCTCGCTGTTCTTGATGCCCAGAGGAGGATTGGGATTTGTCGTATATGTGCGGACCTGTTGGAGCGCATTTGTGCGAGCGCGAGCGGCAGGTCTTACACTGGTGCTAAAAGCACGCCTCTGGCTAGCCAGATTTGCCGCGTTGGCACGGATACGTTCTGCCGTCGCATTGGCTCTATGAATGTGTGATTCCAAATTGGTGTCGCCAAACATTTGGCGTCCATGCTTCACGAATTCGCTCATGAGCTCGCGGACCTCGTCTGGGCTGTCAATACCATACCAGAACAGTACTTCGCCCCGGCGAGCAATTGACCCGTCCGCCTTCTCGCTGAACCATGTGAGGTTTTCATCGTCTTGTTTGACAGTCCAGGCGAGCTTTGGGAAGTCGCGCTTCAGGTTCTGAAATACGTTGTCAGCGATATTCGAAAGCCAAGCATTTCTCGTCATAGTCAGAGTTGCAAGTTGGGCGAGCGCATTCGGGGTGTTGTCCGGCGGCAGTACAATGGCGAGGGCCTCCATTCCCTCATCATAGTAAGCCTTGAAGGGCCGAGATTCCAGAATCTCAAGATAACGGTCGACAACATTTCCAGCGTCAAAGCCCTCTCGGTCACGGGTCAAAGCCAGCTTAAGCTTACTGATGTCGCCAAACTGTTGGAGTGATTCCGTTTGCAGAAGCTTCGTTCCACGTCGTATGAGTGTGCCGGCGCCAGAATGGGTGAACAACTCGCGTTCCAAGCTCTCAGGGTGTATGATGGCAACGCTGGAACTGCGTGGGAGGTCATCCAACAGCGTCTTGATATCCCGGATCTTGCTTCGAGTGCCGTGAATGACCCAGGGCTTCTTCATGTACTCCTCGTACTCCTCGTCCAAGTTGATTGCCTCGATGAGTTTTCCAGTCTCCTTGTCGTAGATGCCGCCTTTCTCGGAGAGGTAGACGATCTTCAATGGCACGAGGGCCTTAGCAAGCTCCGCAGCGGCTTTGTCGGCATTCACGTTCAGGACTTGGCCTTCCTCACTCTCGGCCATGCAGGTCAGGACTGGAATGTATCCATCAGCGATGGCTGCCTTGATGCTCTGGGCATTGACCTGGTTGACTTCGCCAACAAATTCATAGACGTCCTTGTCTTTGTAATCCGCCATGAGCACACCCGAGGTGATTGGGCGAGCCTTGACACCCCACGACTCCAAGGCCTCCACGAGCTTCAAGTTCTCTTGCAGGAAAAGCTTTCTGGCAACGCCCAAAGTCTTGCCGTCTGTGATGCGGATTCCTTCATTGTACCGAGGCTCCACGCCGGCCTCTTCGAGCTGCTTGTTCAGCTGCGGGCCTGCACCGTGGATGATGACCGGATACAGGCCCATTTGATTCAGATTCCGCAGCGAGGCACATAGCACGTCGATGTAGTCGGTCAGGATGGCTCCACCAACCTTGATCACAGCGAACTGCTGTGACGAGACGGACGTGAACTGCGCGAGATACTGCTGCACCTCGCGCTTGGAGGCAATGTTGTTGAGGACGCTGATGACGGCGGAGCGTGCGGAGCTGTCGTTGGCCCGGTGCGAGGCTGCATAGTGTCGGCGAGCGGCACATGAGGCTCGAGGGGCGAGGGGCGGTGCTGCGGCGGCGGCGGGTTTGGAGATGGCGACAGTGAGGGACTCGAGGCCGAAGCGTCGACGCTGGCGGGCGAGCTGGCGGCCCAGCGGACGAGCGAGAGCCTGCATGTTTTGGCGACTAGACGTCTCGCATGGGAGCAGAAGTCTCGCGAGGGGACCGGCGTTGTACGAGTGCAGTCGTCGTCGTCGTCGTCGTCGTCGCCGTCGTCGCCGTTGTCGAGGAGTGAAAGCTGTCACTTATGAGGGAAATTTCGCTGCGAGGTAGAATTCCAGGCTGCGGCTGCATGCAGGGACCCCACTGCCCACTGTGTGCCCACCGTGTTGGAGCTTGACCAGCCTGTTGGAGGGTTTGCAGCTGCAATGGAAGAAAGTCAATTGCAGCGCGAAGGAACGTGTACTGTGCACTTCCCCTGGTGTGCTACAACAGTCGTCCAAGTGTGTGCGAGATAGTCACTACATGTACGTGCGAGAATCTATTATGAGGCTATGTCGATGCTCCTGCGTTTACAGGGCAGTGGGACTGGTACTGGTACTGGTACTGGTACTGTAGTATCTTCGGCGCAATCTTATCTGATCACGCGATCCGATGCCGCTGCCTCTAGGAGGTAGTTGTAGATACATATACATAACATAGATAATTCCAAGGTACGCGTACACATCTGCACACACATTGATATCTGGACGACCCAGCTACGCATCCCGATATGCCTTTCCCAGAGCCGTCAACTTGCCCTCGTCGTCGAGCATCCGCGCCCATTTCCCGACAGTGCTACAAAGAGAGGTCAGCGTGTGTCTCCGACATTATTGGACGTGTTCCGGCTTGCAGTCCTTACCCAGTATTCCTCATGGCTCCAAACCAGCAATAAGCTTCTACCCAATCGAGCGTGTCCAGATATTTGACGCTCTCGCGTGCAAACTTCTCGACATGTTGTCTACTCAACGGATTGGCTTCGTTCCAGTTCGTCGCCGCAAACTCCGTAATCCAGACCGGCTTTCGCGGATCAAGCTGATGGTGTCTGCACAGCAATGTTAGGCCGCATTCTTTTGACACGCGAACCGTCGCTCAACTTGCGTGCTCCATATGTACTCATACAAGCTCCCAAGCGAATCGCCATACCAGTGCATACAAAGTATGTCTACATCGCTCCCCGCTGCTCGAATTCGCCTCAAGAAATCCTGTAGCCAAGAAATGGCATGCCCAGCAGAACTAATCCCAGGACTGCCTGCTCTCACGCCCATCTTCCGCAAAGGCTCAATGCAGCGTACCCATTCATTCGCTGCAAGCTCCGTCGACATGTTGCTCTGATCTGAAAGCTCAGGCTCATTGAAGCCCAGCAGAACATTCGCTCCACATTGCTGCACTTTCCCTTGGAGCTCGTCAATGTTGGCGTGGTTCCACTGCATTGGGACGAATTGGAGCGAGGAACAGTTCGGCGTCGCATTTGGGGACCACTATCCAGGAATCAGGTATTCCGAAATGAACATATCGATATACTCATCGGATGCTCATCGTACATTGTAAAGCCAGGATACCTTTGACCCAGGCTTCGTGAAAAGAAATGGTTGATCTTCGTTTTCAACAGGCCAGGCAAGACCTCGTTTCGACCGCGCTCCTGAGCTTGGCGTATTCGGCGCGCCACTTCTCACCGTCTCCTTGAGTCGATTCGCGCTTGCGTGGAGGAAGCTCGCCATGTGTAGAGTGCGTTCAACGTCGTTGTAGATCAGGAATCTTGTCGTCAAAGTAGCGAGGTGAGGTCGATGCCAAGATGAATGGCCGCGCGTGCACGTCCACTCATCCGTGGACGTTCCTCAATACAGGCCAATAATTACGATTTCGTGAGCATAGCGCGGTGCATTAGACATAGAACGTTGCAACGGCATGACGAAATTGTGCGTGAATGCGCTTCCGCTCTCGTATTCATCCATGTCTCGACGCATATCCGCGTTGAGCGGTGTTGCGAAAGTGAACATTACATAGCACTACAGATGCAACGCCATTGGTCATGGAAATGTATCTTATTTCATTGCAAACTCTATGTATGCCGCCACCTCAGAAGGCCTGGGGAAAATGCCGCAACCAGACCAGGCAAAGAACGCAGAAGGACACGCGAGCCTATTGACGCCGATGTCTCGAGTCGTATTGATCAAGCCAACCGAAAGACACTCCAAGCTTCGTCAGGTCGGACGGCACAGAGGCCGCCCTCGCCGTGTTATTGATATGGCCAGCCGTCATTAAACCCTGGACTTGAGAATTCAGTGTCCATGCCGTAAGTGTTGGTAAAGTCGTCGTTCGGAACGACTAAAGAGCCATCGTTCCAGGGCTGTGAAGTAAACCCCGAAGTATCGGTTCCCGGAGCTGCAGAAGTCGCGTTGCTTAGGGGCAGGCCACCCATTCTCTTGGCAGCGGCGTACCCCATTGCGGATGGACTGTTGCCGGCAGCGAGCGCACTGTTGTTGATGTCAATGTCCGGAAACAGCTGTCTGATCAGATCGTCACTTGGCGCACTACCCGGACCCACGGACTGCGATTGAGGGCGGCCAGCGCTGGAAGAAGTGCCCGATGAGCGCTGTGCAATACTCGTCATGGCCGGCATTGTAGGCGTTGACCACGCGTCTGGCAAAGCAATTGCCTGATCGCCGTTCAACGCCTTCGACTTGCCCTCGTCAGAGCCATGGACGCTTCCTACAGGTGTTTGCCATTCATTGGTCATGTCGGGCAGGCTGAAGTCCGCGTTACCAAAGAAATTAGGTGGTAGGCTACGTCGATTGTTATTTCCGTCGTTCGGGACAGGGTCAAGATTGAAAGCTCCGATGTCTTCCTGAATACTAGGCATTTGAAAGCTGTAAAGATCCTCCATGGCGGGAATTTCGTCAACCTCAGACTGCGTTCCGGAGGATGCAGCCGTAAGTGCAGGCTGTGGGACGTTGCTAGTATCGAAGATGGTGGGCCATGCACCGAAGGGATTGTTGTTAGGCATCGAATCGGCCGAAGGAAAAGCAGACCAGGGATCGAACGAGCCTTCGACCACACCAGACATGGGCTCAAATGATGGGAAGACTGCGGAGTCGCTGACCGCGGAGTCGAGGCTCTGGTTGGTTTGGATGGGACCGAGACTGCTAAAGTCAACCGAAGACAGCTGTGCATCGGACAATCCGCCATTGCAGCCAGTGATTTTGGGTGAAGGCTGCTCAGACTTGGACAAACGCCTCTCCGCCGCGGAGGTATTCGTGTTCTGCGATGCGAACGCTGCAGAGTTGAATGGGAGGCTCAGGGGTAGGCTGTCCACAGACCGTCGCGCGGCTTGCGCAACGTTGTGCTCGGTATGAGACCTCGGCATGGGCATCTTGTAAGGCATTCCGCATTCGTGTGCAGCGTGGTTCTTGCGATGTACAGGCTTGTGATGTCCATTGGCGAACACGGTGATGGAGCCGTCAGACTTGGTCGTCTCCAGGCGGGGCTTCTGCACGGCCGGACCATGTGGGGGGCTGGTGCCTTTGTTTTGCGACTCTTTCTTCACGAGCGAACAGGAGCATTTTCCGCCATGGTGACAGCAGCAACCTTGTTCCTCGGCGACAGCGGTGAGATGCGCTGGATCGTCTTCTGTCTGCTTGTGATGGTCTTCATGGAAGCCAGCCTTGGCACGTTCTTCGGCTTCGCGCAAGTGAATGCACTTCTCCTTGGGATGGTGCGGCTTCTCGGCCTCCCCGCAGTCGCACTTGACGTGGGCGGATCGTTTCTTGCGCTCAAGGCGACAGTGCTGGCATTGGGTGACGGGGCGGCCTTTCTTTGGGACCAGAGTGAGCTCGCGATCTGATGTATGGTTAGTATGTGCGCGCAGGATTGAGTGAGAGGCGCGGGGTGGGGTGGGGTAGGCGGAGCGGCGGCGGGGTAGGACAGAGGCAGAGAGGCGGGCGATGCCTACCAGTGTGGTTGCAGCCACTCACGCGGTGGCCCTTGAGACATGATTGGCATGCCCATTTGGTGCCATCCTCGCGAACAACCATACCGGAGAGGCTACAGGCGTCGGGGTGCGAAGGGGTGGGCTCGGCTGCGGGTTGAGGGATTTACGGCGCGCGTGCGTTGAAGGGAAGTAAGTAGGTACTCGGAGCAATGGTAACGATGCAGTCGGTACGCTCGACAGAAGAAACCGGGGCCTGGCTGATGGAATGGGGTATTTGTTAATAGTCCATCGAACGCCGTGCTCGTGCTGGTGCTCGTGCGCGGTGGCGGCGGTGGCGGCGGTGGCAGCGGAGGACGAGGACGAGGCGCTGAGGCAGCGGCAGCGGTGTGTACACGCCAAAGGGTGGCGGAAGCGTCTCGCGTTCGAAGGCCGGGCACAACCACAGAATTGCGGCTGGCCTTGAAATGGCCGGGTGAGGAGCTGGGATGAAGACCAAAATGAGGCGTGGTGACTTTGTCGGTCTGTGTGTCGATGGAGAGTGCAGAGGAGACTCGCAAGTCGCCGCACTGCAAAAGAGCTGTGCCAAGGCTGAGTGAACCTAAGGCCAGTCACGCTCACGCAGCCGCCTTGCCGCCGTCCTCGACCGACCAGACCAACGACCATGTCCATCGACAATCTACACGCGCCGCTACTTCGTACGTCTCCCACCACTCTGCTCCACTACCGCAGCCACGATGCGAACAGCAGCTGTCCATCGTCTCCTCCACAACAGTCCACGACTAGCACCACACCTTTCAAAGCACTTCGCACGACCAAGGTTGGCACCAGCAGAATTTGCACACGGTCAGTGGTGCCCTTACGAGGAGCCTCGCACCGTGGAGGGTGGAAGATGTGCTTCGCCACCCTCCGATCCTGCGCTTCGAGCTGTCCGACTCGAACTAAATTTCTACGCCGACTATAGTGTCCTTCCTACGCCAGTCAGTGTTCGGGCCTCCTTCAGTCCGCAAATGCACGGCAGTTCCTCGCGCATGAAGGCCCTGGATTCATCAGTCTGGGACGGAACACGCTACACAACGCTACACAGCTACTGGAGCTGTTAGCATCGCCGCGGGCTTCGATTACCGTGGCCTATTGCTACTTAAGCTTGTGGATTGCGAGAAGATGGCCGTCTTCTCTGAAGTTTCCTTGTTGGCATCGAGGATCTTGACGAGCGCTTCAAGCTTGCTACCTGTTTGTATAAGGTCGAGAGCTTCGTGCGTGCGTCCCCCGCGAGTTCTGCGCCAACGCACGTGCCCGGTACAGGGCTGCCCAGAACCGTCGGGTAGACTGGCACATACAACTCCTACCTCCTAGGTGCGGGGGTAGGTGAGCGACGGTGGCGGTATCATACGTGTAGCAAAGGACGCGAAAAGCAGTGGCTAGGTACAGTACAGGACACGCGCTTCTCATGCCGTCTCCCTTCCAAATACGCCCTGACCAAGCGCAATCAGGTATCCGTACCTCGTGATCTTGGTCGGATCAAAGCTCGCCTCGTCGCTACCAACAGCGGCCTCCGCCAGATTGTGCAAGCCGTTGCCGTACTGCAGCATTTGCTCCTTCTTCCGCGTGACCATTTCCCTCACGGCACCATCCCATCCTTCGCTTTCAAGTTTGCCAGCCAGCCCACGTCCCGCACCGAGACATTCCGCCATCTGCTCGAGACCCTTCAACGCTTCCACTCGTGTTTTTGATACTTCACATAACTCGCATAGCGTCATGGCAGCCAGAGCTCCAAAATGGTGATTGAGGGGCGTGACCGGTGTCAATCGGCTGTTGAGCATCGTCGCGACCTTGACAGCGTGACCGACTAGCTCCGTAGGCTCCGTGGTTGGATTCATCCGCTTGATCAGTAAATGACAATGGTGATAACTCAAATGCACGAGGTTCAGTGAGCCCCACACAGACTCCACTGATTCCCTGAATCTGTCGATTTCTCCAGCAAGTGTGAGCCCCAGAAGTGAAGACGCAGGGTTCGAGGGCGCCATTACATCTGTGGATGGCGTTTTTGTTGTGGTCAGAATGGCGGCGAGATGCCCGATGATGAACGAGAGTCGCGCCAGATTGTACGTCGACTCTCCGAGCAAGATCTGGTCTTCCGGTAGAAGTACCACGCTGTTCTCGGGCAGTTTGAGCAAGTCTGCTGTGGAAGACGCATGCCATCTGTCGAGGATGAATAACACCCACCACACACGGCGTGCCAGACGCTCTTCGGAGTCTCTGTCCCCCTCGATGAGGGATTGGCTTGTCGTGCGAATGACATTGATCTCCAGCTGGCCAGCGACTCCGGCGGCGCGCCCAAGCCACTCTGCTCGACTTGGGCCGGCCTGGCCTCTGATTGTAGCAGGCCCATGGTTGTCGCATTCTAGAGCCATCAGTATCAATGTCTGAAGATAGACCAGGTTCGTCGCATTCGTGTGAGTGCTTGGGTTGTCAAAGGGATATTTCGCCAATAGTTCCGCTGTACGCTTCAGGGCCTGGGCATAGCCAGGGTTAGGAGCAAGCGTTGTGGTTGGAAACGTCCGCATTAAGCAGTCAAGGGCGGCGAGAAAAGCTTCCCTGAGAGAGGGCGGGCAATCGGCGAGCCGTTGCTTTAAGCGATGCTTGTTATTTGGCAAGAGAGGGAATGTTTGGTGTATGATGCGATAGTACTCGTTGATAATATCCTCGTCCCAGTCGAATGAGGCAAGAATCGGGCCCCCATCATTCTCGATAGACAGGCCCACCGGTTCCCGCCGATTCTCTCCAGGCCCTCCATAACGCCAGAATGGCTGCATTGCGCCCGACGTCGTTTGGGGAAGGTGAGCATGCGAAGGCAGCTGATGCGGTGGCATGGAAGTCCCAGGAGGTGTCGAGACAGGGTCCATGTGTCCTGCTTGCAAAGACTCAGCTACATCATACGTTCGCTTCTCGCCCGCTCGAGGATCATGGTGTACACGTGGGTCGTGTGCATAGGCCTGCTGCAGTCCTTCGGCCATAGCCTGTTGAACTTGTTGGATCTCGTAACGATGCTGCTGCTGTAAATGTGGCGGTTGTACCTGTTGCTCGAGAGTGTTGAGGCGCTCTGCGAGCTCCTTGATGTACCCTTTGCTAGGACCTCGTTTCATCGGTTGACGACTAAAAGCGCATTTGGCGCCAGTTCTGTTTGGGTCAGCCTCAATTCGCCAGCGAGGCATTCTACCGACACGCAACACACCTCGCGCAATTAGTACATGGAGTATTTCCCGTCTCATCGATCGCATCGCAACGGATCTTCTTGCGTCGGCACTCATCGCATGCACGGCTGACCTTGCTGCGCTTGTCCTTGTTCTTGTCCACGCTCGGTGGTGCAGAGTCATGCGATCCGCTTGCCTGAGCGTACGCAACCGAACCATGGGGCGGAGTTTCATTCTGAGCCAGGAGTGGCCCAGGCAGTCCCCCAAAGCCGGTCATAAGACTGGTTCGAAGCCGCGGATCGTCTGGAAGCTCGGCGTTGTGCGCTGATGCTGATGCTGCTGTCGCCGGCACCGCGGACTCTGCCTCTGAACCTCCACCCATATGTGCCTCTGGCGGACGCCGCGCTTCTGCATGATTTTCATACTGGCCTTGAGGACGTACCGTCTGCGAATGGACTGGCTGGTAGAAAGGCAGGCTGGCGTTCGCGTTAGCAGGTGACGGGTACGACTCGGGCTGCTGCGGCTCGCTGGACTCCGCCATGGCCGCGGGTCATATGGCGCAGCAGCTGTTTCGTGGCCTTGGACTGGCGAAAGCCGGTGAGATTCGACGCGATACTCGCTACGGGGCGGAGAATGGATGGGAGGGTGAGGGTTGGTGGTGGTGGTAGTGGTGGTCTTGCCGACTGCGATGTCACGTCGCCTGACTTCCGTTCTGGAAGCCAAGCGAAGTGGCTAGCGCGGGACTGGACGAGCAAGTCGACAGTGCCATCGCGGATCGATTGTCGCTGCGTTGCAACACGCAAGACCGTTCAATACTTGGGAATGCTCGTGGATGTAGTGAACGTGCAGGTCTTTGGCTTATGGGCCATCCGAGTGCCGTTGTTTCTTTCGGAGGGGGATTTACTATAGTCCGCGGTGGAAACTGGCAACACAGATCTGAGACGGCTCGCCAACGGCGCCTCATTCGGCAACAGCTAATGAGATATCTCTTTGTGCTACCTAACAAAAACGAAGAAGCCGTCGTGAATTGAAGGCTGCCCTAGCCCTTGGGGCTGCTGTGCGAAGACACACATCAAGAAGCACGAGCCAAGGAAGGAAAGAAGGAAGTTGGAGGGCGATGGACAGAAAGACGGAGCAATGAGTCCTGCAAGATTATGTATCAACCCTTGGTAGCATGCCGTTCAGGCCCTCCACCCCTCTCGCTGCCGCCGCGACGTGAAGCGGCATGAATGACGTGTGTCCATAGTCAAGCCCTCTAGCCCTCGTGAGCAGCGACAAACTACGATACATCCGAAGCACTTCCCTCAGTGTCAATTCAGCCTGCTTGGTACTTCCTTCGTCAACGCCGCCCTGCGGCTTCACTTGAATGGTCCAGTGCAAGTTCACACCCAGGGAAGGTAGCCTATCTACCGGGCTCGGTCCAGACTCTCCAGGTGGACCCAGACCCCGTCTGAACAACGCTCCGTTTGCTTGGCCCTTGTTGAACGAGACATTGCCGAGCTTCGGACTAAATAGCACGCCCCATGTCTCGTCGGCCACGTCGGTCAGGTGTGCATCAAAATCAGTCTCTGCGAGCGAGGTGGCCGTCTCGCTGGGTGCTGGGGTGGGAGGCGCGTTGCCAGAATGACCAGACACATCAGGAGAGGACGTGAACGTGCCCCCTTGAGGTGTGGAAGCGGGAGTGAGGAAGCCAAAGTCAACATTGCCAAACAAATGCCCGTCTTGCATGCTCCCTGGTGGCAATAATTGCAGGATCGACTCTGTGTGGATGGAGAGCAACGTCACGCAGAGGGCTTGTGGGCGGGGCTTGGAGGATAATGCGCGCCAATGCTGAAGTGACGATTTGTCTACTTCACCCAGAGTGACTACAAACACTCGCCACGTAACTTGTCTTGCAGCTAGGATATCTCTTGTGTATTCCCATATGTCCTCCATGACATCGACTATAGCTCGACCACGCAGGCAGTATGATGCGACAGAGTAGTGTTTTCCTGTGCTGTCAATCCACGCAGTGGTCAGCCACTGTCCGTCAGAGCTACAAGCGTATGCAAGATGTAGGATTGAGCCTTCATGCAGAAGATCTTCAGGAGGGTCGGATGAAAGCTGAAACCCAATCCTCTTGGGCGCAGTGCTGGCAAGTTCGACAGCCGGCGTAGATAGTATGGGCAAGCTCGAGGAAGTGCCGACATCTCGGACTGTTGATGAAGGCGGGCAACGATCGTAGACCTCTCGCGCTAATGTGGCCATCTGATTTGCATCCGGTGCAATCAATGAGCCGAAAGATGCCACCAGGTCGATAGGCAGCAGCTGCAGAAAGATGTCGCTCCCGCCTTGATTCCTCTGCGTCCTCGGAACATTGTCTCTGTATGCCTTGAACAGGCTCCAAAAGCATGCGCAGAGGTGTTGCGCTGCCCGTGGCCCAGTAAACGGATTCAACATGTAGACAACAATTGCTCGGTCGCTCTCCCGGTGAGCTGCGGCCGCGAGAACATGGCCCAGGTCAGCGCACGTCGTAGCATATGCTCTGAGGGCACCCTCCAAGGAGGTATCCTCGTTCAGTTCCACTGGAGCCATGCCGTCCTCAAAATTATCGCGCTCGTCAGTCTCGCTGACATTACGCATATGTACGTGTGAGCCCAGCCTGCTAGTCTCGTATGCCGTTCCGAAGTCGGCCATGAAATGCTCTACCAAACGCTGCAGGTCCTCGTTGAAGGGAAAGACGCAGAATGCTCTCAAATTCTTGGCTCCGTTGACCGGACCCAAGCCCAGCGTGTCCCAGAAAGGTAGGCACGTGGGGAGCATCTCCCAGGTATCAGAGCTGCGTTGAACCTTGACATACGGTGGCGGGAGCGGAAAGAAATCAGGGCCAGACATAATGCTATCTGCTCGTTGCGGCGGTCGAGGTTGTCCTTGAGGAGCTTTGCTCGGATTTGTAGAAGGTCGCGCGAACGGTTCCCTCACCAACGCGACTTTGCTGAGGTCACAGCTTTCCTTTTGTGGAAAGACCGAACGTATTGCGCTCTCCATCGAGACGCGAGCGCAATACGATGTCCTACGAAGCTGATTGTGGATCAACGGGATGACCAGATTGCCCGCTAGGTCTTCGCTAACTAATGAAGTTGTAGATTGCTCGTTGACAAGCTGCGCGATGTACATCACGTCCTCTAAGAGCAGTCCGTGTAGATCGACCATGTCCGGCATCCTTTCGGCCATAGCTTCTGACAGCTCTGAGGGCACGCTGTTGTCGGTGAACGATAACATATGGTGAGAGGCTAAAGCTCTGAATGTAAAAGACGGATTTGTCCCCATTGATTCGCCAGTATACCTTGCGAGCGCAGACATCATTTCCTCTTGAGGAACAGCAGTATTGGACTCATCCTCGATCTCCTCGTCCGACCATACCGAATCCAGCGAGCTGGGGAGCAGATTTGAAGAGTCGTTCTCCAGCCAGCGTTTCCTCTTCCTATTTTCCCATGGTAATCTGGGGGGGAGTTCCTCATCACCCAACTCGCTGGAGGATGGCTCATAAGAGTCTTCTTCACTGTCGCTACCAGAGGCGGTGTCGAAGTTCTGTTCGGTGAGCCGGCTCCATTCTTTGCGAGTGGAAGACAGTTCGATTGTTGGCGTTGTCGCATCCGTTGACGAGAGCTTCGACGACGCAGCTGGTATATCAATAGCAGCGTACTTTGCTTCCAAGGCACAGTCGTCCCGGAAAAGAATGGGTGCAAAAGCGGAATTTCTTCTCCCGGATATGTCATTCCTCACGTCGGGCTGCGCCAGGCTCGCGGGCACTGGAGGCGGAAGAAGTCGCTCACGAATACCAAATGGACTCAAAGGCTTCTTTGGCTCTATCGCAGGAGCTGAGAAACTTTGATCTGGTTGTTTGGGGCTGGGAAACCGCTGCTCGCTGATGATTGTTGCAACGCCGTGAATGGCTCTAGTCCCTGGTTTGTTCGTCTCAACAGTACTTGCGTCATTTGCTGAGCCTCCCGTGTGTCCTGGATCCTCGGGCTTGTCGATTCCTATCAAATCGGGCTCGCTCACCTCGCGCTCTGCTTGTCCTGTAGCTTCGATCATTCCATCGTCCTGAGCATCATGCGCGATCGGATCGTTGTCTGGTTCGTCAAAGAAGTTGAAATCGGCGTCGCCTACTTCATTCTCTCCAAATTCCATTTCTCCTGCATCGTCAAAGAGTCCATCCTGGCCGAGCTGCACGTTGGCTTGACTGTCCGTTGTCGATAGCTCTGGGCGTCTCGAGATCGGGTCGTCGAGCGAGCCACTCAAATCCCCACCTGTTAAAGTTTGTTCGGGTAGCGACACTGCAGGGGTGGTGGCGTTTAGTTGATTGATTTGCTGCGAAGGCGCAAAACCATCTGGTGGAGTGGGATAGATGCCTGCCATAGCGGTCTGTTGATCAATACCACGCTGATTGAAGGGAGGAGACGTCACCGAGCTTTCGCCATTGTCCGTGCCATGGGCAGGGGAAATTCTGGGTCCAATGATATCTTCCGAACGACTGTACGACGCATCCGCGCTGCTTGCTTCTTGGGTAACGCTCAGTCGTTCATTGATGACTTTGTGCCATTCTTCGGCCATAGCGATCGGGTTGCGAAAAATGGCCCCTTCTTCGGTGCTGATGAACCAACGGCGCCAGTCCCAGTCTTTAAGAAACAAATCATCAGACTGTGCACGTTGATGTTGCTTGGTGAAGCACAGATGTGTCGGCCAGATGCATGCACTCCTAATATTGTCATCCATGAGCTCAACATTGAGCCAGTGAGTGTCATCTGGTAATTGCACGCCAATCGCTCCAAGCGAATGTCCGAGATATGTCTTCCAGGCCTCATCGGCGATCAAAATCTTGTCGGAGGTCTGTGACAGAATTCTGGCAGTGACACCACCAGGCGCCAGAACGAAGTCTGCTTCGGAATCAGGAGAGGCCATATCCACTGGCAAGCACGAGCTCGGAGTGATATGTGGGATCAGGTAGAGGCCGCCGTTGGGAGTGAACTTCGTATGCACCTCGATAATGGAGCTGTCCGCAAAGTCCTCGTCGCATTCGTTGCCGCTTGTATACAGCCATGTCCACGGTGCCAGCCGCGTGACTGACGGGTCTTTTGCCAGTGCAAAGGCCAGGGAGCCTTCAATCGCCTGGAGCAGGATATCTCTTACTGCCTTCCCGTGTTCGGCGTGCGCTGGCGGATTCTCAAGCGTGCCCTGGTGACCTGCCACGAGAGCTACATGTTGCAGTTGCAGATACTCGTCCTGTCCCTCGACGGCATCGCCAAAGACCCAGAGCGCGGAGGTGGTTGCCGCGCACAGCACATGGCTCTCTCGCATAGACGTGGTGATGCGCTGGGTGGTCGTCCACTTCTCAGCCGCGCGAACGGCGGTGTCGTCCCACCTGTACTGGCGGAATCGCGTCTGCACCAGGTTCTCGACCGCGTGAACGTTTGTGGTGCAGGCTCTGAGGAACTCCATGCTCCACGGCTGGCTGGCTCAGCGTCAAGGTCGCGGCCGAGAAGCATCAAGACGGCGGCATCGGGCGTGGTAGTATGAAGGTGAGGTGCGGTAGCGGCGCGCATCAATGGAATGGGTGTCCTCATCAATGCGCCCGTGAGGTACATGTATTGATGGTGCGCGTCCGATACGCCCACGGCACGAAGACAGGTCCGCACCACCACCACCAGCATCATCACCAGAGCCACAGTCACAGTCACAGCCACAGTCACAGCCACACCTACGAGCCGCTCCGCCCTTCCGCCCTTCCGCCCTTCCGCCCTTCCGCCAATCGATGCCTCTGCAGACCCTGCATTCCCCAGATCTGCGTACTAGCGCCTGATGCTGCCGGTGACATTCTGATCCCGTGAAAAAGTTCAGCAGGAGGCGAAAACCCACCACTCGTCTGTACATGTTCAACAACCTTCCCTTCCCCCTGCCCGCTACGAGTCTGCTCTTGGTTTGGACCTACCTCGCGCCTTGGACAGTGGACGGCGGACCGCGGGATGAAGCTCACCAACCAGGGCGCGGTTCCCGTGTACACCATCGCCGGCGCCTCCACCGCCCGACCGCTGCCCGAATGGCTGGCGCGCAAGCGAAAACGCAGTCTGAAGAAGGACGCCGAGTATGCGCAGCGCGTGGAACTGCTGCAGGACTTCGAGTTTGACGAAGCCAGCCAGTGTGTTCGCGTCAGCGAGGACGGCGAGTGGGTGATGAGTACCGGCACATATAAACCGCAAATACACACCCACTACCTTCCGCACCTCTCGCTCTCTTATGCTCGACATACCAATACCGTGAACGACACATTTGTGCTACTGTCCTCGGACTACTCTAAATCGCTGCACTTGCAGACCGACCGTTCTTTGGAATTCCACACCCCCGGAGGTCTACACTATACCACCCGCATTCCTCGCTATGGCCGTGACCTGAAATATAACGCACGCAACGCCGAAGCCCTGGTGCCCGCCGTCGGCGTCAACAGTGACGGCAATGGGGAAGTCTTTCGGCTCAACTTGGAAGTTGGACACTTCATGAGAGGTTATGAAGTCGACGTGGGCGGCGACGACATGAATTCTCTTGGCAGTGGTGCGCTTCAAGGCGGAGTCGACACTGGCGCCGTCAACTGCGCTGCGATTGCCGAGTCTAGTCATGGCCTGCTTGCGTTCGGCACGTCCCTGGGCACTGTCGAATTCTGGGACTCGCGCTCGAGAAACCGCGTCAGCGTACTTGGTCCTCCCAAAATGGTTGCTGATGAAGACGCCGATGTGAGACCCGAAATCACCGCATTGGCATATCATACCTCTGGGCTGAGCTTTGCGACGGGAAATAGCAACGGTGTTGTTCGAACATATGATTTGCGATCGCCAAAGCCCTTGTTGGAAAAGCATCAGGGGTATGACTACCCAATTCGAACACTTCAATATTTGCAATCGCCACTCTCTCCAAGCAAAATCTTGAGTGCTGATTGCAAGGGCATAAAGTTGTGGGACAGCATATCTGGCGATTACTGGACTGGCGTGGAGCCTGCAGTTGATCTCAACCATGTGGAATGGGTGCCCGACAGTGGCATGCTTCTGACTGCGAATGAAGGTCGTCAACAGCACGCCTTCTTCATTCCGCAGCTTGGGCCAGCTCCCAAGTGGTGTGCCTTCCTAGACAACCTGGTCGAAGAAATGGCCGAGGACGCAGACGATCCCAATGCTTTCAAGGCCGCCGGCACAGGTGCAGGGGAGGTGTACGATAACTACAAATTCCTGGATATGAAGCAATTGCGCGAGCTCAGTCTGGATCATCTGATTGGAACCACCAATCTACTCCGGCCTTACATGCATGGTTATTTCGTGGCGCAGAATCTGTACGAGCAAGCCCGATTACTCACAAATCCAGATCTGGCGGAGCAACAACGACAGAAGAGCATACAAGAGAAAATAGACAAGGAGCGAGAAAGCAGAATTCGAGGTTCGAACAAGATCGCAGTCAAGGTGAATCGCAAGTATGCAGAAGCTCTCGCTGCCCGAGAGGAAGCCAACGAGCGACGGAAGGCTCAGCGGGTACTCCGACAAGGAGGCGACCCAGTACCCGCAAAGAACGCGGACGAAGACGCCAAGCCACTGCTCGACAAGCGTTTCAAGGGCCTGTTTGAAAACGAGGACTTCGAGATTGACGAGACTAGCAGAGAATTTGCATTGCAAAATCCGTCTTCTCTTCCAACTATAGGGAAGAAGGTTGGCCGCCTCATTGCAGCAGAAGAAGAAGCAGTGGGAGAAGATCTGAGGTCGCCAGAATCGGGAAGTGGCGATGAAGATGGTGAAGACGAGGGACACATTGATCCCCGACAGCGGCAGCGAGAGCGACGAGGCGACGAGCTTTCCTCTTCGAAAAACCGAATCGGCTCGCAGTCATATACGAGATCCGGAAAGAAGCCACAGAATCAGCGGCAGGGACCTGACGTGCGCGTGTCTTCCTCCAGCCAGAAGATCCAAAAGCCGCAGAAGAATCGAACCTTTGGTGATTTGGCGTATTCGTTACCCCAGGCGAGACGGAATGGAGGCGTGACATATGACAACAGGCCATTTGGCGAGAAGGAAATATCATTTGTGCCGTCAAAAGGACAAAAGAAGAGACCACAGTTTCAGCAGCCGAGTGAGGACGACGGGAGGTTAGTTACACGTGGAAAAGAGCGGCGAAGTGCCTCGGGCAACGTTTTCAGGAGATTGTGAAATAGTCACTGCCTCTCGGTGGAGACGCCCATTACTGAGACGTGGCCTTTGGATGTTTGTACATCCTGACTCTTCAATACCGTACCACCAACGCCATGCTAAGTTCATATTGTCACATAAGCCGTGTATTGCGGCGCGCCCAAAACGCATTTTTCACCTTGGCGTCCTACGCAGCTATCCCTGCAAGGCTGACTGCTCTCGTTGCGCGACCTCGTCGACAATAAAGCAGCCTAGTCCGCTGAAGGCCTCGCATAGGGCTCTGTTGGTGAAGGAAGAAACCTCATAGCCGCCAGGACCATGCTTCCCATCCGTCTCAGTAGTTGTCAGAACATCCCAGACGTACCTATCCTGGAGCTCGTAGTACTTCCTCCGTCCAAATTCTAGCCCGCCGAATGGATCAATAGCCGCCTCGGGTTCGGCTTTGATCTTAGCCTTCAAGCCTTTGATAACAAGGTTACTGCTTCCGTTTCGGGCGTCAGATGCAGCTTGCAGCTGTTGCTGGCGCGCGGCAGCATCCTGGCGGTTAAGCCGTTTCTTCAATCCCGTTCCTTCGCCCGTCTTGGTGACCGATTCTGCGTCTTGACCGCTTTGCAGACGACGTAGCTTGTCCCTGCGATTCGCGTCGAGCTCCCGGCGCTCTTCGGCCTCCTCGCGTCGTGCGGCTTCCCTCCGCTGCCGGGCCTGGTCGCGTTCGGCCTTTTGGAGCTTAGAGTAAGACATTGTCTCTTGCTGCGCGAGAGACGCGTTCTCGGCGATCTCCTGCTGATGAGCCTTCTCGTATTCTCTGAAGCGACGCTCGGTCTCTACAAGGTCGATGTTGTTGATGAGATTGAAAGTGATGTCCTCGACCTCGTTCAAGTAGTCATTGTAATCACGGAGCGTCTCGAACTCATCCTCGCGACGATTGAAGACCTTTGCCACCTTCTTTCTGATGTCAACTTCTCTCTCAACCTGAATGTCCTCAAACGTCTGCTGTCGAAAACGATTCTTGCGCAACGTTTCTGTGCACTTCGGAATTGGACACGGCTGGGGCCCGTGGGAGAAGATGCGGTCCACGCAGGACTCGCACATCTTATGGTAGCATGCAGGGTTGACGAGAAAGCGCAGGCTAGCGTTCAAGTAACGGCTGCTCTTGCAGACGGGACATATCTCTGTATAGTGGCAGTCAGTGGAGCACTCGAAGCGTCAGCGGCAACCGCGCTCGCCTTCGCCGTCGTGATGATGCAGCGACATGCGCTGGATCTGTGGCAGCTCACCATCTTGGCCGCCGCCGTCGCCATCGCCGTCGCCGCCACCGCCCGCCGTCGCAGCGCCAATAGGCCGCGCATCACGCCTGGCCATGGGCGACGACTTGGACTGTGCGGCTCTCGACATCTGTGATTCTCAGTGTCGGTGATGATGGAAGGCAATATTCGCAGATGTCGGCGATGGATGCGGAGGAGGAGGCCTCGTCGGGAGGTGAGGTGAGGTTCAACCTTGCAAGTGAGGTAGCTTTGCCGATGAAGTTCGAACCCTGGTCCGTTCGTCAACGTCAGGTACATTTTTCTTTCTCACTCCAGTCGTCATCTCCATCCGTTCCACCTCATCACCAACGACACGACTAACCTCACCATCCTACGCCTGTCTGACCCCGCTCGACTCGCTCGTACGCCGCCGCGTGACCGTCTGCGCCAGTCCTTTCCGATCGACCCCCCGCCGGAATCGTCCATTACGCACCCCGCCGTTCCTATCACTCTCGCCGTCTGCGACAGCGCCGCACTAGCCTCTGCGACAGATATCACATCTGCGTGACACTATGGGGGAACGCGGGCATGGGCTGGACCACTCGCGCGACCCTTGTCCGTGGGTTGCCTTGTCTGATTTTGGCGGTGCTTTCTGCATGGGAGTATGTGAACACAGCAAGACGCCCGCTCCCTACAACCGTGAGACTAACAGCCATGCTTCAGGCTATTGGAGGGGCAGTGTGGCACGGCGTAAAAGGATTCAGAAATAGCCCCTACGGCGAGCGACGGATAGGAGGTATGCGTCAACTTCACTACATTATCTGCGACGCGCCCACCATGCTAATTCGGATGCACCAGCCATCACCGCTATAAAGGCCCGCGCGCCGGTTCTCGGCGGTAACTTCGGTGTCTGGGGCGGTATGTTCAGCACATTCGACTGCGCCGTCAAGGGCGTTCGAAAGAAGGAAGATCCTTGGAACGCCATCATCGCTGGTTTCTTTACTGGTGGCGCGCTCGCCGTTCGAGGAGGTCCTCGTGCCATACGTAACGGCGCCATCGGATGCGCCATCCTTCTCGCGGTCATCGAGGGTGTGGGTATAGGATTCCAAAGAATGATGGCGGAGAATACACGATTAGAGCTTCCGCCGCCACCTCCGAGCAACACAAGCGCTGCGGCGGGTAGCGAAGGACGTCTCGCAGCAGCTTGACTGCCTCGTCTCTCTGTTCGTGCACTCGAGATAGCCGAGTTGGGCCTGATCTGCGCTTAACATATACGCATCATGTTCCGCGACAAAAGGCGACATGCTTGGCTGACAGCTCCGCAGCAATTGGACTGCATCGAGCTTTCGTCCCCACTTGTGCTCTGGAATCATCTTTGACGCGAGCATAATAGAGGCATTTTCGAAATTCAGACATGGAAGCGTAGAAGGGCGTGTTCTGCTTTGCCACCAGCGATGCATTTGATGACATTAAAAGAGGGCGACATAGCAAGGGAGGATTAAGACGGAAGACTCTACGCTCCAACCTTTTGAAGCACAAGACGAGACTACGAGGAGAAGTGGCTCGCTTGCTGCAATGTATTTATAGCGTGGCGTTCCGAGTGAACGCAAATTTGTAGACTGATTGTACACAAGGCTTGATGACTATGCCAGAGCTTTCACCGCCTGACACGGTAGTAGTCATCAGACTCATGAGCTGAAGCATCATAGGGTAGCTGTCAAGCCAGCACGTTTCATTCTCCTCTTTCATGTAATCACATGCGCCCGTTGAGGCCGGCGGCGCCGTGTCAGAATGCACTTGGACTATGTGTGGGATGAAATGAGCAGCACGAAACGAGCCACACCTCTAGACATTCCTGCAAGCAACATTCCTGCAAGCACGCCCCTAGCGCGTTGAATAATTGCGGGTATCGATCAAAGATAGAACGCTGCATCGTCGTAAACATTCTTGCCGATTGTTCCCCAATACCTATGATGGCTTGATGCGAGCAGCCTTGAATCTGCTCACTTTCTTCAGCCTCCCATCTTGCTCCACCATCATCTCATTACCATCATCATCTTCTGCAACCCCGGCTTTGAATCCTCCTTGCTGGCGTATGAATTCATTGCGGCGCCGATAGTACTCTGCTGCGAGCTCCCGGCGTTGCATGATGGGATCTCCATCGTCCTCTGACGGTGCAACAGCTGCCTTCCTCCTTGTAGGCCGCTCTATGAGCTGATCAGTAATGAGCCGGCCGGAATGGCTGCCTTCGCCATCGCCTTCCGACATGTCTGCAGGTGGTGACACGCGGTTCATCTTGATCTTGGAAGCTTTGGCGGGAATCGGTGTAGGGGGGTTCACCATAGCAGCTGGAGCTCGCTCGGCGACCGTATCCACCATCGGTGCTGCATTCTCATGGCCCAGCGACTCGTGAGGGTGCTTCTCTTCTGCAACGTCTAAGCCTTCGGCGAAGCTTACCCGCTTCTTGGCGACCGCAGGCTGCTCTCGATCCGGCTCCGAATCGTCGCGAATGACAAGTCTGTGCACGTCCGAAGCATCGATATCGGACTCGAGCATGGCAACATCCTCTTCTCGTGGCGCTGGCCCGAGATTGCCGATCAGCTTGCGTTCGAGCTCTTGCATCTCCTTATGATAGTCATCACTGATGACGCGACGCTTCGTACGACCAAACTCATCCTCGCTCTCCATCTCTGAATCTGACAATCCGCTCGTGTATGGTGTGTCTTCGTCCAGATGTTCTGAAGAAGTGAAGTCGGACGCAGAACCAGTCTCTTCGCCCTCAAATTCGTCCTCGTCGTCCAGATCCATTTGTGCCACAACGTGACCTACTTCATTCAAGCTGTAATCGAGCATTTCGCGACGAGTCGCAGCATCTTCTTCCGGCTCGTCTTCGGGCACAACCACATGTGTGCCTGCGAGCTCGTCCTCATCATTGATTTCACCAACTTTCTCGCCTGGCTTGAACATGAATCCACGGAGCGTCCTTTGCATTTCGTCTCTTGCCTGCTTGAGCTCAGGGGATATTTCCTGCGCGATGGTGGCCTGCTCTGCAGGTATTTCCTCCACTTGTGGGGCAAATGACACGGACCTGTTATCTGGTGGCGGCGCTGACGGCATGACAGCGACCTTGTCATTGAATGACACGGTCTTTTTGCCATCTTCGGTCTCTTGTCGAAGAGGCTCAGGAGCGACCTTTGTGTCTGCGGTGAAAGACACCGACTTTTTGCGAATGGGCGGCCGTCCTGGCCCTGTATCGCCCGCAGATGCGGCGTTCCTGGTGGCTTTGGGAACGTCGTTTGTAGACTTTGCCTTTCTGTTGACGAGTGCAGAAGGCGGCGCGTCTGACGCACTTGATTTTGGCAGGCTTCCATCAACGCCGTGCAGGTCATCCTCTGATAGCCCGGCCTTTCGCAGAGAGTCCACAATGTTCGTAGTCGCAACTTCTGGCTGAGATAGGCGGCTTGAGACAACGTTGCCTTCCTCGTCAAGTTCTTCGTGAATTTCTGTAAGTGGCAAGAGGCCTCCGTCGTGACGATTGGCGGAAACCACGGCAAAGTCGAGCTCCTCAAGCTTGGATTCTGCTTCCCAGAACTGACGTTGCAGAGTCTCGATGTTCTTCTGGACGTAGTCCTGGCGCCTCGAGATCAGTCCAACGATTTGCAGTCCGGTGCGAGGGTTGTCTGGGAACCCAGCGAGATCATGTATGTCTTTCTTGCCCACGACATGACCATGGTGATTGTCGGCAATGGCCTCGAGGTCTGGGGTGTCGGGCGACGCTTCGATCTCCTCCTTGAAGCCCTCGTACTCGGCACTGGCTGTCTGCCAATGCTTCAAGCTGGCTCGAAGACTCTGCAGGTTCTGCTCCAGGGCCTGGCGCTGCTCCTCGAGCCGGAGAAGATCCATGCGGAGGAAACGTTGTCGAGGGATGTGCAGCAGACTCGGCTCCCGGCGCGTGGCTCGAATGTGCGAGGTGCCAGTGGAAAGCAGCGGAAGACGCTGTGGACAGCAGTGGCGACTGCGTGAGGCGGGAGGTCCAACTCATCGCGCGCATATTGAGCTTGCCAAGCCCGACTATGGCCCGAGCCGTCGGACCCTTCCTTTAGACTTCCGACTATGCTCTGCTCCGTCAACGTGCCAAATGCGTGGGAACGAGGGGACCTCGGCTTGCTTGCTCGGCACCTCACGAGCCTCAGAAGACGATGCGGGTTTGGACCTCAAAACGTCACAGCGAAGACACATGTAGAGATCGAACAGCAACACACCATGAAAACGTGCCCGTCCTGTAACTTCACATCCACTTCATTCACTGCGGTAGCAGGGCAGCTATCTCAAGCCGGCATCAGGGTGAATGCCATTCTTCCATAAGCCGCTCGTACGTTGCTTCTCCCTGAGCAGCGAATCGTGAGGCGCCATAGCAGCTGCGTGCGGGATTGCATCTATTGAAGCAAGTGATCGCGGAAGTGCTTTTGGTGGTTTGCACGCCGGTTGTTGCCCCAGTCATATCTCGCTTGCGCTCTCTGCTCACGCTTCTGCACACGCTTCTCTGCTGCCCGAACTTCACGCTTCTTCGTCTCACTAACACCAATCATACCCATTCCTCCATTCGCGCGGCTGATAAGCTGTCTGCCGCGACCGGAGTCAGTGCGGTCCGCAGACTGCATCTCAGTATCCTCGTCGTCGGCATCGGAATCATGACGACCATCTTCGATCATGCGTCGTTCCGCTCGCTCCTCAGCAGACGGGTAATTCCGGAGATTCTGCTTGTAATATGTCCTCAGGCTACGATGACCAGCAGTCCGACCAGAGGGAAGGTGAAGCTCATAGTCGTCGTGGTACACGGCGTGCGATCCTCCGTGCGCATGCGAGTGGAATCCATCACTATTCTTGTGCGGGCGAGGGTCCGAATGCGAATGATGGCGGTGGAGGCCAAGGCGCTCGTACTTGTGTGCATGGTCCACGGGTACTGACGTAATCTCATCCGTCGGAACTGATGAGAGTGAACTGTCACTCTCCCAGCCATCCTCGTCGCCGTCCATGTCCACATCTTCGCCATCTCCGTTCTCGACAGTTGTCTTGACGGCTCGTTTCGCGCCCAAACTGGCGCCGCCTCTTGTGAGTTCCTCCTCGTCATCGGTATCTTCATCTGAATAGGTCGAACGGAAGTCGTAGAATTCGCCGACTTCCATCTGCTCTTCCTCAGTACTGTACGCAATCATACAATGTCCCCTGTCGCGCATGTGTGTCTGTACTCCTGAAGTGGTGTGCACTTGCTTCTGGCAAAATAGACATTGGTGGAGAACGGTTACTGTTTCGCTGAGATAGTTTATCAACCCTTCGAGATCGACCAGGTAGTCCTTTTCCGGAACGAAGAAGCTGTGCTGTCGAGACATGTGGTTCATGTTGAGGTCTGTTGTGGGCGAGATGTAATTGCAGAAAAGGCATTGGCTGAGGTTGCCCTTGTGTTCGTACTCCCCATCGTCTTGATCATTCTCTCGACTCTCACCGGTGGCGTTCGCCGCACTGGGTAGCGTTGGTCGGTCTGGGCGGGTTTCACTGCTTATCGTTTCTTCCACCGACGTAGTCCTCAGCCGCTGGATGACCTGATCAAGCTCTTCTCCCTCTTCTGCTGCACGATCACCCTCGTTGACGGTGCTCGCTGCGGAGCTTGCAGTTTCCATAGTCTCACCTAACGTAAAGGTAGAGTCGGCCATGCTGTCCGTGTCCGTACTATCCAGACCCCTGCCTCTTGCAGCCAGCCGTGCGGCGAGCAAACGATGCTTCTGACTACCAATATGGTTGATGTATGCTCCTTCGCTGAAATACGACTTGTCGCAGGCGTCGCATCTTTTCTCAAAGCTGGCACGAGCAGCAGTCGCGGCGGCCGTGGCTTTATTCGCAAGGACCTTCTCTGCGAAAACCTCGGATGTAAGCGGGGGGAGGGAGGCTACGCGGCGCTTGAGATTGTATCGGTGCCAGTCAGACTGCATATGCGTCCTCTGGAGATCGCTGGAGCGGAAGGCGACCTGACAGGTGTTGCAGGTGAACGGATGAGCAGAAACGCTCTGAGGGGCGGGGGCAGGCGCCCGCTGGGCTGGTACGATGGTGGCCATCGAGGCACGAGCCGACGGTGTCGGTGTCGGTGTCGGTGTCGGTCGGAGGGCAGTAAGGGGAGGGGAGCGAGTGGTCCGCGTAGTCTGCGAGTGCGTGTCGGAGGGGGGTGGCGGGCTCTGCGCAGGAGTCGGTGGAGAGGCGTGGTGAGGAGGGGAGTAGATGTGCGAGTGGGCAAATTCAGGTGAAATTATGTTCGAGGACCCGACCCGACCCCTGCGTCATCGCGCGCGCTTAAGTAACGGTTTGGCCGACTGCACTGCAGGTGGGCACCTCACCCTTCCAGGCCACCTGAGGTTCCCTTGCGCTCCCTTCACGCTCGGCCTCACTTTCCGACCTTCCATGCTGCGTTGCTTTGCCGTCGGCGCGCCGTAAAACAGCAAAGGAGACATCGAGCAACACAGAGCGCTCGCAGGGGGATGCGTGGCGCGAGAACGAAGCTGCCATGGCCCAGGTAAGTCGCTCCGCTCGACCTGCAAAGGACGACTTTCTTCCTCACGTGGTGTCTTATCGACGCCTGAGGCTGCGGCAACCCGTCAGGTGTTCTAACGGGTCTGTAGCATTACTCGCGGTGGGTGCCGCCAGAGCTGGAAGGCACCACGAGCGCCAACGCGCTGCAACGCCACCGCGCCCCCGGGACGGTAAAGCGTGATGGCGCTCAGACTGTACGCTTCGAGATGCCCTTCGCTGTCTGGTGCCACACATGCAAGCCGCACGCCATGATCGGCCAAGGCGTCCGATTCAACGCCGTCAAAAAGAAGGTGGGCAACTACCACAGCACCCCCGTCTGGAGTTTTGCCATCAACCACGCTGCCTGCAGCGGCGACATCGAAATCCGGACCGACCCGAAGAACACCGCCTACGTGGTTGTTGCCGGGGGAAAGGCGAGAGATTATGGGGACGCGCAGGATCGTATTCGAGAAGGAGAGGGCGGGGTGCCCATCTTGACCGCGGCGGAGCGCGAGGAAAGGCGTGAGGATGCGTTTGCGGAGCTCGAGGGCAAGATCGAGGATATACAGCAGGTCAAAGACAACAAAAAGCGCGTCCGTGAAATCTTCGAGGCTCGCGATCGAGATTGGAACGACCCTTGGCGGGCTAACAAGAGAATGCGGGATTCTTTTCGCGTTGACAGAAGAGCTTTGAAGCGAGAGGAAGAGGCGACGCAGGCAGTGAAGGACCGCATTGGCACAGACATGGAGCTCTTGCCTATCACTCCGGCAGATGCTGAGAGGGCCAGGCTTGTCGTCTTTGAAGAATCTGCGGCAACATCGAGTCAGGTCCGTGCAAACAGCAAGCCACTTGTTTTCGGCCAGAATCGTCGCGCCTCTTCTACCGTCCAAATGGACCGCAGAAGTCGCTTGCAAAGACAGCTCCTTTCCAATACGAGGGCCTCTCTGAACCCTTTCGACATCTGAGCTTAGTTGTGTTTCTGCGTGTATTCGAGCGTGGCGTTGGTTGTGGATGGCACAAGATACCCTATTGTATTGCAGATTTCCATTCACTATAACACTCTTCGAAGTCTATCTCTATTGTATCTTGTCTGATCACTACCGGAACACTTGACACACCGTGTGTCTTGCGGACTCCATCGTCAATTATGGTCACTGATCTAGATCGGTCTGCCTTCGCGAACCGACAGCTCCTGCTTCTCATCATCCTTCTCGTTCTTGATGTCACCATATTCCTCGTCGGACGATACGAAGCCATACTCGCGGGTGCGAGCGTCGATTTCTTCCACAGACAGACGCGGAAGCTCCTGGGCAGCACGGACGTAACTAATCTTCTCGGTGTATCCCTTGGCGAATATCAGATCGATCTCCTCTAGACTGCGCTGCGCTGTTTCGGCTGTTTCAAGCACGTTAGCTGCTGTCGAGGGGTGTCGAAGGTGGGAAGTTGTTGGAGACTAACGGTAGAAGAAGTATATGATTGGGAAGAACAAGGCATTCAGCGCAGCGAAGAACAAGTACGTTCCTGTTTACGGTCAGTGTGAGCATATGAGCCATTTCAGAATACCGTTGATGTACCCCATCCGATTGAATCGATCAAGACTGGAGTGATCTGGACATATTGAAGCATCAGCGATTGTCACCGATTTTGCCTGTGCCTCGGCCGGGAAATAGTACCATCACAATGAAGAAGTTCTGTCGAGCGTTAGTAGGCTTATACAGCTGCCAGTGGAGGTAGTGCGCTCACCCATAGCCAGTTCGAGACTGTTGACGTGGCATTGGCTTTCGCTCTGGTCTTGAGCGGATTGATTTCGGCCGGGTACAGCTTTCAAAGCGAAGGGTCGAAGATTAGTGTGTGTTCTAAACATCGAATGGCTTCCGGAATGTGATTTCTTACCCACGGAAGGGGAAGCCACGTAGCTCCGAAGAACGCAATATAGGTGAACAGACCGACAGCGGCACCTCTAGCTGCGGACTCGGTACCTGGGATTAAAGCTCCGAAGGCTAGAACCATTGAAAGACATTGCCCAACGGTTCCGATAAGGAACAGCTTGCGACGTCCTACACGCTCGACAACAAACCACGAGGTTGTGGCGAAGATGGCGTAAATAATCATGTTAATTCCTCCCAGGAGAAGTGCCATGTTGTGCGTGACACCAATGGAGTTCTGAAATCTACATTCACTTAGCAGTGGCACATGACTGTGTGAGAGCGGAAATTGACACTCACAAAATTGGAAAATAGTAAATGACTGCATTACAGCCGCTCAGCTGTTGCATCATTTGTGAGCTCGCGCCGAGTATAAGACGGCGAAAGTGCTGTGTTTTCCCGTTGGTGAAAAGTGCAGACATCGGAGTTACACCACCGTGGTGACCGGCCGCTCGAATGGAGTCCAGAATGACGGTGAGCTGGGTTCGCACTTCGACACTGTCCTTTGGCTTCCCAGCTAGTGCTCCTAGCACGACGGCCGCTTCCTCTTGCTTGTCGTGTCTGTCCCAAACAGGTGAGAGGGTTAGTGAGTGTCTCAAACAAGCAGAATGCGTTCACCTAGGCAAAACTCACGATAGAAGCCAGCGAGGTGATTCGGGGAGTCGAAGCATGAGAAATATCACGGCGATGGCGAAGACGCATTGGAAGGCGATTGGAAAACGCCAGACAAAGTCATGAGGTCCCTGAGTGGACGTCAATACGTGACATCTTCAATGCAGTATTGCTTCCGAGATCACTTGCATAGATACAGCCGTAATCGATCCACTGTCAAATACAGTCAGTCAGCCTCCATCTCCGCTACAGCTTCGAGGAACTTACGTATGCGATCAACGTGCCGATAGCCACATTCCCCCCTTCAATGCAGATGAGCTTGCCGCGATTGTGCGATTTGGAGCATTCGGCTTGATAGGTTGGAACAGTACTGGTGCTTATGCCGTTACCGACCTGACGAACACACAATCAACTGGTGATCAGCTAAAGCGAGCCCGATCATGAGACTCACTCCAGTAATGCACCTTCCAACGATAAATTGGGCAGTTGCGCCACTGCCGACGGGGATCTTTGACAACAAAGTCATGAGCAGGAGTTCGTAGCCATAGCTTCTCACCAACTTTGGGCGACATACCGCAGCAATCTGAATGACCACGCCCACGATCATCGTCGAAGCTCCGAGGAAAATGGACTTCCGACGGCCAAGGTAATCGCCGAACGTGAGGATAAAGCAAGCACCAAGGAAGCAGCCAACTGCGTAGATGGCAGTGACGAAGCCTTCATACTAAGAGGACCGTAAGCCATGGCCGAAAAGAGGGTTCCAAGATTTCTCACTGTACTGTTGCCTTCAACCTCGGGGAAGTCATGAACGAATGCCGGGGCAGATATGATTCCAGACATCACTCCTTGGTCCTGCAAGGAAGGCCAGCAAGTCAGCAGCGGCTTCCAGAAGCAAATTGATCGTTCGGCTCTTTTAGCTCGACATACATAGCCGAACAAGAGGAAGTCCGTTGTGGCCTGTGATTATCGTAGCCGCAGTGTTAGTGTGCGCATCTGATCGATGGACAGACGTGGACTTGCCACAGCTGTAATGAGCATCCCAAGCTGTCGACCAGACGTACCCCAGTACGTTGGAACGCCTGTCTGATCCGTGGAGATAGCCATGCTGTCGACGGCAGACCGAGTGTCGACAAGGAAACAAGACTGCGCAGACTCGCGGTGGCATGGACAACGGCATGGCGCCTACAAGCTATTATATGCGCCTTTGCTGGAGGACGAGCATGGCGAGATGAGCCCGAGCGGCATTCAGCACAGTCGAGCGCGCATGCAAGCCGGTGAGAGACGATTGACCTCGATCCACCGTGGCTGTTCTTGGAGGGTTCTTGGAGGGTTCTTAGAGGGTTCTTGGAGTCTTGGGCGTGGAGTATACGGCAAGCCATGCGTCGAGACGGATTCCTCGAAGCGACCTTGTTCCGAGAGCGTCTGCTCGTCGCCCGAAAATGTGTGGAGCCTGGAGAGCAGACGTGGAGTGCGGGCCTTGGCGCCTGGTGATGAGTGAGTGGACCTCACAAGACTTGGCGCTCGAATCTTGTCGTCGGCCACAGCGTTGCTTCTGCTGGCCAAGACCTCCCAAGAGGCATTCTTCCAAGAACGCCCGAGACTCTGACGTACCTTGTCGCCGAAGCTGCCCGTTCAGCTCGACTCTTGTCAGCGGCGCAGCTTCGGGACGCTCGCTTTGCCATCACTCCCGTATGCACTGTGTCTTGCTGTGTTTTAGATACTGTATCGATTCGCAGTGCAATTTGCGCAGACTAAAAGCTACACGTGAAAGAACAAGGGGTCGTGCCGCATGGCCCCCGCGTCCCGTTCAAAACCCGCCGTCTGCCACAGAAGCAGACAGCACTTGCGCCGATGCTGGAAGACGTACCCGACTCCGCCTGGAGAACCTTTCGCCGCCGCCGCAACCACGTGCTCAACGCTCGAGATTCCCTTTCCGGCTTCAACCTCACACGACCTGGAAGGCCTTGCTCCTTGGTATCGAAATGGGTCTGCGGAGCTTCGCAGTGCTCGTCCCGTCCGAATATGCAATTTGTAACACCCCGAGATCGCTGGCCCCGCATATGCTAGACATTTTCCATAAGATTCTTTCGCAGCATATTCATCAACAATGCTGGCGTACTGCTAGGCGTGCACCCCTAGTTCCAACTTGCCAAACATCCCTTCATCCATGTCATCATTCCGCCCGTGGGCTTCGTCGTCGGAGCTCTCGTCATCGTCCATTTCCACATCAGGCTGGCTGCGGTAATTGGGGTGTGCCTGATTCTGATACTTGGCCGGAAGCGGAGGAACAGGTGGCACGTCCATAGGCATCGCAGTTGGGCCAGATTTGGGTGTGCCATAGCTACAACTCAACAGCCCAACCGCTGCCGCCAAATCTTGGGGATCCTCATCGCCGCGGTAGCTGTCAGCGATAGAAGTGTTGGCGGTCATTGGGCGAGAATAGCTCGACGCGCTCCATTGCCGGTGGTGGCTGAAGCCATGTTCGCCCGCCGGCATGCTGTCCGAGAAGACAGATTGGTAGGAGCGCGAATAGATGCTGCTGCTGTTGTTGCTGAAGCGCTTGCTATCCCGGTACGCGTGATCACCCTGCGGCGGAGGTGTCGTTTCGTTGGAGCTCAGCTCTTCCTCGCGCGTGTCCGAGGAGCCAGAGGCGGCCGGCGAAGACGAGTTATCGCTTTCGTTAGAGTCCTTGCCCTCTTGATTCATGGCAACCAGGACAGAGGCGGCTTCGAGGAGCTGGACTTGTTGATGTTTCGAGATGAGCAGCTTGGACGTGTACTGCCACTGCGGGGTGTGCTCCCAGCTGCAAAGCCGTTTGGGTCAGCGGCAGTTCGCCAGGTGTTTCCTTGCCATCCAGCATACAACAACTTACAGATGTTTGTTTAGACAGCTGCCATGCTTGTATGCCTTGCCACAATGCTCGCATTTCAACTCCCCCTTTTCTTTCAGACGAGTCCCTTCTGAGGACCTACGCATTTTTTGTTTCGATCTTTCGGCGGTCTGGAAGGATGAAAGGGAAGGCCCATCGACCACGGCCGAGTCTTCTGGAACGGAGGCGTGGTGCGGGAGGCTGCTGGGATAGCCGTCATTAAGCGAAGCAAGGGCGCTCCTGGAGGTCGAGCTGCGACGATTGACGATGGAAGCTTCGGCCACGGCATTATCTATAGCAGCACCGTTGATGGTTGGCTTCGAGAAGGTGGAGCTCTTGCGACGGTTGATACGGAAGTTGCGCGCGGAGGGCAGACTCGAGGCATTGGATCCGACGGAGAGGCGGTGTTTGATCTCCTTCGCGCCAGCATGTCAACACGACGAGTCTAGGACGGGACGGGAGGAGGCGGAGAGGAAAGGCGGAGAAGGACTGACCGTATGCGGCTGCGAGTGAGAGTGGGAGTGGGATACCATGATGCCGCGTTTGGTCGCAATGATGCGTGCTGTGTGCTGTGTGCTGCGTGCTGTGTGCTGCGTGCCCAAGAATCGGAGAACGAGAGCGAGAGTCTCTCGACTGGCTCTGGCTCCGGCTCTTTGTCTTGATGATAAGTGTCGCCAGCGCTGCGCTCCAATGCGACGCGGTGTCCGCCTGACTCGCCGGGCAAAGGACAGGACAGGACAGGACAGGACAGGACAGGACAGGACGGTACAGTTCAACACGGGTCCGGTAGGGTGTGGTGCAGTAGCACAGCCTCGTCCTCGGGCAGGGACGTCGCGCGACGGATGGGCGGCGGCGGCGAGTTGCCGGCCCGGGAGGAGGGGGAGGAGGGGGAGGAGGTGGTGGTGGTGGTGGTGGTGTCTGCTGTTTCCTCGTAGCAACCTGCGGATGCGAAAGGTCAAGGTCAAGGTCAAGGCGGAGGTGGAACAGTGGAGGAATAGTGCGAGAGCCTAGAGGGCGTTCAGAGGCGGAGATGTGAGACCCCGCAGATGGACAGGACAGGGCAGGGCAGGACGAGGCTCGAAGGACAGGGCAGGGCAGCTGGGTGGCATCCCGATCAGCAGCGGCTCGGTCGGTCCACAAGCAGTAAGGTAGGTACGTACCTCCGTGGGTAGTGTCAGTACTCTCACGGACCACGCTATCTCTGTCTCGCCATCACATGATGAGCTAGCCCATCAACCCTCACCCCGTTCCAGCCGCTGCGTCCTGTCCATTATGTTCATTACAATCTGTCGATAAGACCTGCAGCTAGGTACCCGCGCGCCCGCTACTACTAAGAGGTTAAGAGGTGTCTCTGAAGCAGATAATAATAATGGTATTGATGATAATATCAATGGCGCTCCCTCCTACGGTGACCCGTGCCAATGGTCGACGTGTCTCCGACTCAAGACCGTTGAAGCCAAACCGACTGCCTGGTCAGCTTGTTTTTTGGAACCAATGTTTCAGTCACATGCCGCCTACCAACAACCTATCGCTTGCCGTCGGACTCCCACACCGAGAGCGTGCACGTGGACCTGCCTGTCAGCGAGCATCACGCCTCGCACGCCTCTTGTTAATGCGGGCCATGGAGCCGGATCGGCTGACGCTTCCAACCATGAGGCAATGATTGACGGCTTTCAATAATAATAGTTCAATGTCATCACATCCGCTCACTGACCTCTGACCTCTGCCTGTCTGCGCAAACACAGATCATTGACAATGGAAGAATCGGTCCTCAGTGAAGGAGCGCAGTCGTCACTTACGCAACAAGAGCGTCTTCGCACCATGGCAATGTATGCATTTCAATGGCACATCCTCTTTCTGCCAACAGTAGTTGAGCAATATCATCTATGCCCGTGCAGGACATGACCCTTGTGCTGCGGAAACCGTCTTGCTTTCAAATCATCCTTTGCCTCCCCCACCACACATGCGCAGTGCTTGGTGTAGCGCGGAGAAGACGCGTGTGTTGTGCAAGTTGCCATTGCACATGCCGTCTCACAACTTCTGGCCGTATCAAAGGCCTGTGAAGATTTTGCCTCACGAGCTCACACAACCGAGGCCGTTCCGCGCTGATCGAGTGTAGTGAGCGGTGGCTCAATCAAAGGCCATATCTGAAAGTAAAGTTCGGTGTATATTCGCTCGACCAAGTCATAAATCTTCCTGTTGAAGGAGGAGCCAGAGTCAGCCAGCCCTCGCATAGCAGAAGTCGCCTTCAAAGCGGGAACGGCTTACCACAAGACCTTAAGCACCAGTTTGATGCTTTCCCGCTCACTGTGGTAATAGCATCTGGAAATCTGCTCTTCGAGCCTGGTCACGGTCCAACCCCAGCACCACTGGACAGCGTTGATGACAGGGCCCATGTTCCAAGAGGCAGCAGTGTTAGATTTGGGGAAGGAGACCTGTGGGACTATGCCTCCCGGGCACTGAGCCACCCTGCACAGCACATCCCAGTTCATGTCGCCGTCGTCGATGTTGAGCTCCAAGTAGCGATCCCGCTTGTCTTTGAAGTAATCGCGTACATTTTGCGTATGATTTCTGTATGATTCCAATATCACCTGCTCGTTGCCGGGGAAGGTATCCGCGCCGTAGAAGTACTTGTATGGTTCCCATCGGCCTCGGCCCACGTGGGTGGACATGCTCTTCAGCCATGTCTCTTCGTCTTTCCTCAGACTGAGTATAAATTTGGCGTCTGGGTGTCGCTCTGCCATCTCTCGATAGACCATGGGCCATGGCAAATCTTCAAAGGCCGAGTATTGTTCTGTGAGCTTGTACAGTGCAGACAAGTCGCCATTAGCCCATGTGTATGTCATATGCCTGCTCCTGATGTCTCTCCATCCCAACCGGCGGTATCCGAGTCGCTCGAGCGCGTCGCCTATTGAGGTAGTGCCAGTCTTCGAAAAGCCTATCGTCCGAAGAACGTCGTTCAGTTTGGATTGACATACATCGTTGCGCGGGATGCATACCTAGGACAAAGACCTTGGGTTGCAAGGTCGTGCTTGGACGCGTGAGCTGATACGCAAGAGCCGCGAGGATGGAGACGAGAACGGGCAGAATCGTCCAGGTCAAGCGCGTCTTAGGCGTCATTGTGTAGACTGCACAGGTACGTGTAGGATGGACTCAGCAGTCGGCCAACGGGGATGATGGAGGGAAGTTATGAGGGACAGATGCGACGCGCACCTGCATCATTGGTATTGCGACGCGAAGCACACATCATTGCATGCAGTTGGCAAGTGAAGATGGTGGTGCGCCGTTCCCCGTTCCTCGCCAGGTCCTCACCAGTCTTGCCAAGTCCCGAAGAAGATCCTGTTGCCAGGCTCTCTGCAGCCTGGCTCTGGCTCTGGCTCTGGCTCTGCTTGCAACTCTTCTTCTCTTTGTCTCCGGCTCAACCCGCCCGTCCTTATAGGCTCGGCCACGGCCATGCTCATGTTCCAGGATACGGACAAGAGCACCATACCGACGACACACTGCCGCCACGAGCCACAGCAGCGCGGCAGATTGGACATTGGAGGTTGGAGCTGCGCTTCGGCCCTCCGCGATGCGAGGTGCGAGGTGCGAGGTGCGAGGTGCCCGCGAGTCGGAGCTACGAGGTGAGGGTGGGGGCGGGGAGAGCGGATGAGTTTGTCGGCAGCGACGGCAACGTTAGGTTGCTGTCCATATGATAACATGTACTCTCGCAGGAGGCAGCATCTACTCAAGTCAGTAGTCCAAAGGACGTACACGTATGAAAGGTCCAAGACGCAAGACGGCTTGGGATGAACATCTTCAGGGAGGCTCTTCAGGCCTCCCTGTACTATATGAGGCGGTCTGGCCCCAGGCACGGGCACAGGCACAGGCACAGGCACGCACAGCATTCCCTCGTCGTACAGAGAGCCAATCGCCGTGCTCGTCATCTGCGAAGCCATCATCAACGAAAGTGCTGGCAACACGGGTCGGTGCCGCTAACCTCTTAACCTGTGTCTGCGCTGGTCCACTATACTACATGTGCTCTCCTCGTACTTGTATCACTGTGGCGGGAAGTATTGGCAGAGCGCCGGCAGGTCATGCAGAAGGAACCGCACAAAGATGCGCGAGCCTCCTCCACAGGCAGTGCTCGAGCAGTCGCGTCCTCTAACTTCTACCGCCATCTATCAGCATGCAACGCCGCGAATGCCAAGTCCACTGTACAATGCCGTAGCCAGTGCTCGATCAGGCACATTAGAAGGGAGAGAAGCCAGCGCCGCCGTATCTTTGCTGGCCTCCTCCAAAAGGAGATCCCCCTGCGAAACGGAAACCTCCGCCGGCTCCGCCGCCAAAAGCGTTAAACAGCATCTCCGGGTCGATTTGAACACCACCGCCCATGCCGCCCATGCCGCCCATGCCACCCATGCCGCCCATTCCACCGTCGTCCATGAGGTCAACCCCGCTATCGTATCGCTGGCGCTTTTGAGGGTCAATGAGAGTCTCGTGGGCTTCCTGGATCTCTTTGAAACGGTTTTCCGCGTCAGGGTCGTCTGGATTCTTGTCGGGATGGTGCACCACTGCAAGCTTGCGGTAGGCCTTCTTGATCTCGTTGTCGGTGGCCTCCTTCTCCACGCCAAGGATCTTGTAGTAGTCTTTGCGCTTGCTCTTCTTCAGCTCTAATTCTGCGTTCCGCACGTCCTTCGCGATTGTTGGATCTTCTGGGTTGGCTTCTGCAATATTCTTGTATGCTCTCACTGCTTCCTCCCAATCGCCACTCTCGCCTAACGCTTTTGCCCGCGTCTTCTGCGCCTTAATGTAGCTGGGATCGAGCTGAAGTGCACGATCACAATCTGCGATGGCTTGCTGCCATTGTTTCAGCTTTGTGTAGCACATGGCTCTGTTGTTGAGTAATTTCGAATTTGTCCCTTTGTTGGACGGATCGATCTCCAGCGCAGATGTGTATACGTCAACAGCTTGCGGGTATCGTCCATACCTAAAGTGCTCATTGCCTTCCGTCTTGGTCTTGTCAAGCTTTTGCACCATCCGCAGATACTTCACCGCGTCCTTGAAATCTGGGTCACACGACAGAGCTTGGCGGAAATGTTGGATGGCCTTCTCGTTTTCGCCTTGCGCGTATAGTGCCCTGCCCCGCAAGACGAGTGCTTCTGGGTCCGCATTGTTCTGTCGCAAGAGAGACATGGCCACATTCTGAGCATCGCCAAGACTATTCACTGTGCCCATTTTCAAATAAGCTTCACCACGCATCAGTCTCCATTTTCGAGGCGGTTGCACAGATGAGCCAAGGCCCTTCTCAGCCTGGTCAAGAGCAAAGAGGGCCATGGAGCCGCTGGAGCTGTTCTTGATACTGTCTTGTGCCTCGTCCAGATGCCTTTTCATGGCAAGCGCCAGTGCTTTGTCTTTTGCAGATGCCGGAGGTTGTATACGCTCGTACACATCCAACGCCTCCTGCGGTCGTCCGAGTGCAGTGTACACTTTAGCCAGTCGATGCAATATCTTGGCATTCTCTGGCTCGATTTCGTCTGCTCGTTTGCAATCCTCTAGGGCCTCCACCCATCGGTTGTCCGCCATGTACGCTGCTGCACGGTTGGACAGGTAGGTGGAGGTTTCGTTGGCCTCGATAGCTGTGACGAGGATATCAGTAAGTGACAGATGCGATACCAGTACCGAACTCAAACAACGCACCCTTGGAGTACTCCTCGATTGCTGCTACGTATTTCCCTGCCTTGTAATACTTGTTGCCGGCAGCCTTGCATGCCTCGGCGTCTTCTGGTCTCTTCTCAGGCGGGGGCGTCCGATGCGGCGGCGGAGTGGGCCGTTGATCATCGCCTTCACTGTGAGAATCGCCATTGGTGCCATTGGAAGAAGGAAATGCCCCGGGAGTCTCTGGCGGAGCTGGAGTTGTTTCCATGGGCTCGTTTACGGGGACGCCGCCCTCGCGTGACTCCACCGGACTGCTCATTCTCACGGCCAAGCGACGCAGCTCTTCCGGAGGCAAGTTCAACGGGTGCGATGCGTCAGATTCACGCCGGAACGAGGCGGTGCGCGAGAATGACTTCCTGGGACCGGAGTCCTTCTCGCGCTCTTTGACGAAATAGGCCTTGGACTTTCTCTTCTCTTTCTCGGCAAGCGGGGGCGGTGAGGGCGGAGCGCTGGTGCTCAAGGCGGTACCCTCAGAGGTGATGTTAACGGCGGGGGCGGGCTGGTCGGTGGATTTCTTCCTCGAAAAGAAAGAGGGCATGGAGAAGGTCGATGCCGGCGGAGGGGAGGTCCTGAGGTCTCGCTCGCGGCTCAGGCTCTCAGGCTCTCAGGTTCTCAGGCTCTCAGGCTCACAGGCTCACAGGCTCACAGGCTCATCACCCGCGGTCTCGTGCAGAAGAAAGGTTGGGCAATCGCAGCAGAGAAGGCGCAGGGTCCACAACCACAACAGGTAGAAATGCCGTCGAGCGTGAGCCTCTTCCCACCAGCAGCCAGTCGTTGTCCAATAAGCCAAAATCATCCCCGAGCGTTCGCCGTTCGGAACCATGCACCACTTCCTGCGGGCCGCCATCGAACTTTCCGGAATTTCAGGTACACGAATTGCACATGCTGCGCACGGACATCGCTGCTCTGCGGTTCGCGTCAGCTACGATGAAACTGCTGTTGCACGTGAGTCTGTATTGTACATATTCTACACTGTACAGCGCCATAAGCCATGAGCGGTGATTCTACTATACAAAAATGTAGCTTTTGTCCATTATTCCCGACCAGCAGATGCTTGCGCCCATGCTTACTATCGTATACATGCTCTGTGGTCGTTCCACAGACCGACATGCGATTACACAATAACGCTAAGCCCGTTGCTGTCTTCGCTTGGGGTTCGCTGGTTTCTTCTTCGGCGTCGTCTGCTTCCCACTCTCCCCGTTGATGAACTTCAACAGCTCATCCAGGTTTCTCTGGTCCACAGCCTGCGAGGCCGCAGGGGCTACCGCATCGTCAGTGGATTGTCCGACGGGCGGCGTTGGTCTCGTGCCCATTTGCACCCGCGAGCTTCGCCCGTTTCGGAGTAGGATTCGCCTGTTCTGAATGAGATTGGCTTGCTTGGCCTGGTGAACCGCGTTTTGTGTCAACGTTTCAAGCCAGTTCTCTGCTTCCTTGGTGTTCTGGTTGTCTGGTCCCAGTGCAGCTTTAAAGATGCTATAACTCTCCCGCATCTTTGCTACAGCTCCTTTCATGTCTTGATCCAATGCCAGCGCTTGTGCCAGCTGGAAGAGCAGCGTTGCCGTGTTTATAGACTGCTTCCCCGCAACCTCCTCGCAGATATCCAGAGACGCTTCGAACCAAAGACGTGACTCGTGGAATGCCTTGAGTGACTGCAGCATGACAGCTGCGTTGTTGATGGTTGTGATTGAGTCAGGATGACGGATGCCATAGACCGCTTTCCAGAGATTGAGTGCATGCCGCACATATGCCAGTGCACCTTTCGTGTTGCCCGTAGCGTGCTCAAACAGGCTGAGATTCAGATACGCCAAGATTGTTTCCGCATCATCCACGCCCAATGTCCTCTCCGACACGATGACGGCCTTCTTCGCAAGTTCGGCCGCCGCTGCCTTCTCATCAAGGCCGTAGTAAAGCGTTGACAGTGCGTAGTACACTCTAGCGACCTCCGGATGCAGGATGCCATAGATCTGCTCATGCAGACTGAGGCTCTCAAGCAGCAACTCTTGTCCAAGTTCTTTCTGATCCTGTTGCAAGCTCATGCGGCCTGCGTCAAGAGCCTCTTCAGCCAGGATGCTCTTGGGCGACGCCTCCTTCACCAGCGGTGTAATGTTGAGAACATTATCCGCTTGGAAAGTTACGGGAGGCACGCCTGGTGATGATGATGTCTGCGTGCCATTCGACAGGTTGTCCGTTTGCTGCTGCTGCTTTCTCTTTTTGGCCTTCTTTGCGCTGGTTGACTGATGTGCCGTGCCATTGACTTGGGGCTCCACGAGCGATTCCGACGATTGCTTATCCTGTAGCTTGTGATCAGCCATGCCGTCTCGAGTGAATGCATATTCCTTGGCTTCAAGTTGCAATCCCAGCTTCTTCGACACTTCGCGCAGAAGCTGGAATTTCTTGCTGCTTTGAACCAAGACACCCTCAAGCTCATATCTGTATCTCAAGGATATCTGCTTCCTGATTTCCTGATCCACCATCTCAGGAGTTTGTCGCTCAAAGTCGAATGATGCTTCGGGGTACAGAGCCCGCAACTCCTCGTCAATTTCGGCCTGCGGAGCTGCGTTGAGTTCTGAGCCTAGCAAACAATTTAAAAGATGTGCAACGCAGCTCTGTGCGAATACCGGCGGTACGCCACGGAGAAACTTGTTCGCAATGTGCTTGAATGCTCGGCTGACCATCTCCTGGTGGCACAATTGTTTCAAGGCTTCAAGTCTTCTGTCTGCTTGGCCACCGCACAGGCGTGATAAATCGCCGAGATAGCGAACATTTACACCACGTCTGTGCATTTCGCGGACTAGACTGCGCCCGTCCATCGGGAAGCCGACGTCACCTTCTTGGAGATCATGTACCAGCCTTGGAATAACTTCGTCGTTCAGATAGTCGCACACTGCGCGGACTTGAGCCTCATCACGTGCCCACTCTGCCTTTTCTGCATCGGTTTGAGGCTGCTGCCCACTGAAGACATCCGGATTGAGAGCGAACGAGAAGCCGGACATGTCAACAGCGTCCTGTTGTGGCGCAGGCTTCGCTTGATTCTCACCGTCCTCTTCGGGATTAACTTCGCAATCGTCGGTGGGCTGCTTCTGCCCACCGCTTGTCAACTCTTGAGTCTTCTGTTCAGCTGCTGCTTCCTCCTTTCCGGACCGCTTCTTCTCCAGTTCCTTCGTAATATATTCCCGCATTTTCGTGACTCGGAAGGCATCAACCAATTCCGGGCGCATAACCGTCATGCGATGTGGATATCGCATCTCCTCGGTCTGATCCTCCCCCCGGTTCCTCTCCAACCAGGTCACATCAAGTGGGGTTATACGGTACAGATCCAGAACGTACTTGCGAGCATCGGTTCCTAGCAGGCCCTTGGTTTCTACACTCGCTTCCAGCTCATGCCTTTTTCCTTCCTTATCCCATACCGCATGTTTCCTAACTCGCATCGCCTTGCTCAGCTCGCTGAATGGTTGTGCAAAAGCATCATGCGTAGCGATAACGTCCTTGCCTTCCACACCGCCGTAATCGATTTGATGCTCGCCTGGCTCTCTCTGCTTGAAGATCCCTGGCACAATGCTCTGTCCAACGACTCGCTTGCCGAGATAGTCAACTACGACCGTTCCGGGAGTGAACAATCCGGTGATGTCGAGTTGGTTCACGGCCCTCACGCCCTGGACATCCTTACCTGTCGCTACTCTGGCGGCTTCATCGCCGCCGTCGCTAGCGAATGTACCGACGCCGTCTGCGCCAAACGAATAAAAGACGTTGTTGTACACAAAAATCTGAGCATCCCTGGCCTCGGTCGGATTCAGTGGTTGCACCTCTCCCCGTGCCACGAGGCAGGCGCCACGAACAGCAGCCTCGTTGTACTCGGCAAATAGCTTGCTGGTGAGCCTCTCACGGAACACGCGGTCTTGCACAGTCTCTTTGGGTAACTCTTTGGTTGACTGAAACTCTTCGTTCCAGTCGCGAAGTGTCTCGGCGTTGTCCGCGCCGCCCAGAAGAAAGGTTTCTTGAGTGCGAGTCAGATCTGGTTGATGCTGCTGCTGCGAAGATGGTGAAACGAGCCACGGCGCAGCAGGGATACAGTTGGACAGTGCATAAGAAGCCAATGGGTCGCGCTTGCCGTTGTAATCTTGCAGGTGCTTGAACGAGTTCTCGAACGAGGGCGATAGCTGGGTCAGGAGGTTGATCAGTGAATGTGCCGAGGCACCCTTGGGAGAGCTTCGTGGCGCGGGATCGAACTTGTTGTTCGTAGATCTGTTGGCGTAAAAGCCAGAGACATGTGATGTGATGTAGTGCTGCTCGCCCTCGTTCGTGACAAGCTGCAGGTAGAGTAGATGTCCGCGCATGCGCAGGTGGTGCGGAGGAGGGTTCCACGCGGAGAGCGAGATGCTCTTTATGGTCTTCGGAGCTGGATCGCGTGTTTGCGGGAGCAGAGATGTGATGTTTCCCGGTGCGTTCACATCGTATCCCGTGACGGGATTGGCTTCTCCCTTGGCGGCGTCTGCGGCAGTGAGCTCAACGCCGTCGCACAGACTCGAACCTGCATCAATGCCTGCCACCAGATCGGTGCGATCACCGGCCGCGCCGACCAGCTCCCTCACGCGCACTACATGCATGCGGGCCTGGGCCTCTGTGTAAGGATCCTCGACGAGCTGGCATACGGGCTCTTCGACGATGCCCGGGACCTCGGATAGCTCCACAAAGTCGTTGATGCGCTTCCCACGATGCTCGAGGTGAAAGCACGAGTATTGGAAAGCGTGTGGGGTGTCGACAATGGACTGCCGAATGTCCTGTACCTGCTCTTGGCTCGAGACCATGATCTGCGTCTGTCCCGGAGCATGCGGCAGCTTGATGGTCAGTTGGAAGACGCTCTCTGCCGGCTGCGCAGCCGCGTCTGGCTCATCGCCGCTGTCCGCGGCGGTGACGACGGCGCCCGAACGAGCGTCGGGTGTGCCGTTGGGTGCTGGTGGTGCTGGTGCTGGAGGTGTCGCGTGCGCTCCATTTTCGGTTGCTTTGGCTTTGGCGGGCTGCTCGCTCGGGGTGGAATCTGGAAACGGCACACGGCGCGTGTCAGCGGACTCGGACTCAGGCAATGCCAATGGGCGGTGGGCGGTGGGCGTGCGGTGGCATTGACCAAAGGCGCAATGGCGTGGGCGGGCGGGCGGGCGACGTACCAGTTGCTACCGCAGCATCTTGGGCCATGCTGGTGGAACGGGCGTCGAATGAAAACAAGCAGCAGGCAACGAGGGGAGGCCCGGGGCGAGAAGGGCGCGCAGGAAGGAAGGACGCTCCAACACGATGAATGGTACAGAGGAGAGGAGACGGTCGTGTACCAGCGCTGGCTGAGGATCAGACGGGCGAGAGTAGTAGTTTGAGCAGCAATCATCGACCTTCGAGTTTGCATCAAATAATCCGTGCAGGCAATGCATCAAAGTCCGCACTAGACCCGACTCGACTAGACCAGCCGGCTGCTCTGCTTCCTTCCCGATCTCCTCCGCAGGCTCCGCTGCTCCTCCGTCCCTCCGCAGCACTGCACTGCACTGCCAACACTGCTTGACTGCCAAGCTCCAGCACAGCACAGCACAGCAATAGACGGCTGTCAACACATATAATGCATCTTGGAAATCTATAGAGGACGATCCTGCGCTGACGGGAGGATTGCTATCTTCAACCCGTCAAGTCGCCTCCTTTCTCAATGCGATCGACCCTGAGAGACATCACTCGCTCCCAGCCGATGCGGATAAATCTTCCCAGGGCTTGCCAAAAATGCCGCCCTGCCTCGTGCTCTTTGATTCTGCCTAAGAGCTCTGCGACCTCTTCCCTGACCTCGACTTTGGGATGGAATAAGCCCATGCCGATGTGTAACAAGCCTGTGTTCTGCGCGCTGCCGGAAGACGTAGGCTTGTTCTCCCACACGCCGTTCGCAATGACAGTCAGAAGCTGGCTTATTTCTGGTTCCAATCTGATGGCGCCGCACAACGCGAGGTATATGTTGGCGCTTTGGTCGTGTCCAAGTCGAAGCTTCGCAATTTTATCGTGCAGATGCTGGAGGTCCAAATGTTTGATCGGGCGATGCACGTAGTACGCGGCCAGATCTTGGATGAAATTGTAGTAACTTCGCGTATTCCTCCAGCCCTCAATGCGCGTCGAATTCGCCGCGAGCTCGTTGTTCTTACTTTGTGGGGTAGGCCAAACATATCCGTGCCCAGTAACTTCAGGCGGAAGCTGCCCGGTTCTATTGACGCCAGGACTGTCCACCGGCGATAGTTCTGAAGCTGAAAAGGTGCTTTTCGGGCTCTCAGGGTTATGGATGTGAAGCGCGCTGGCGCCGTACACGGTTTCCTCGAAGCTAGATGCCAATCTTGTGAATTTGACAATCCACCTCCGAAACTTGCTTCGAATGGCGTTTTCCCCATGTCTCTCGTTGATCGCAGCCAGTACACTCTGCATGAATGCTCCGTCGCCAGTAGCGTCGCTACTCTGACTTCCTGTTGGGGCAGTATTACCGCCCAGACCAGCGGAAAGACTAGCACCAGCCGAAACAAGTGAGGCTATACTACCGCCTCCGCTGGCTGCGATGGTGCCTGGCTGATGTGTATTCTGATGGAAAAATGCTACACCTTCGGTAAGAGGTGCCTGTTCAATGTGGTTGGAAATGCGCATTCTGCCAGTACTTAGATCGCACATGAGATCCCACCATTCAGTCTTGAGCGCGAAAGCTGGGTTGGTCACGCCAGCAATGAAACCGGGCACTTTGAGCAGATCATCAATCTTGGTAAGATCAGTGTATGGGAATGCGTGCCTCGTGAACCCCCGAAGAAGCCCACCCGAAGCGAGTGCGCACGCAGCAAGAACAGCTTCGGCAACCTCAGAGCTTGGTAGACCATGGCCGAGGAATATGATCCGCTTTTGAGTAAGGAGCGCGTTTAAAAGAACGATGATGGGGTGAGTGGCAGGGCCAGAGGTTGTAAGGTGTGGATGGGTCGGGTTGAATGCAACCATCTGCGTGGTATGCGGAGCGCTGAACGTAGTGATCAATTTGATCAAGCTGAAGTCTCCCACTGTCTCCGGACTAACTGCTGTCGGGATTTTAACAGGAACCGGAACGTTTGCGTAGTTAACGATGCTCTCAAATTCATGTGTGTCTCGAGGCAGACCATACCGCGTCTTGGACTGAAGTTGTTGTGTACTCATCTGCTCCAATGGCTGCAGCGTTGCATCCTGCTCTCTGTTTGCAGCCATTCGTTGAGCAATGATTGTCTCAAATTTCTCCAAAAAGAGATCTTTGGCATCGGTAGCCTGTAGGATATACTTCTCCATGAAGTTGAGCTTAGGAAGTAAGGAGAGATCCATGCTGTTCACGGCCTCATAGAGACTGGCTAACGTCTCAATCTGTGGACTGGCAAAATACTGTTCCAAGGCGAGTAGAAGAAGAGGTTTGTAGATATGCAAGAACGAGTGCCGAGTGCAAATGGCCATAGCCTTGACAATGGCCCCTCGTCTGACAGTGGTATCGTGTTTCGTGTTGACGAGATTGAGGACATAAACCAAAGGTGGTCCGTCAAGGTCGACCTCTTCGGATTCATCCTCATGAAGATTATGGTCTAAAGGCTCGTGCAGGTCATCGTCGTCCGTGGAATCGTCTACGTCTGCATCTGGGCTTGCACATTCGTCTCTGTCCTCGGCACCAGGCTCGACCTGCTCGTTGCGTGCCTCGCGTCGGCGCCTGCGGGCTTTGCGCTTGGTCTCTGGTTCTTCCTCCTCCATGCCAGCATCCTTGTGCAGGAAGAAGATAGTCCAATCCTGACTCCGCGAATGCACCTGATCTGGCAGCATCAGCTCAGCCAACATGTGTTCATCCCCACCGACTGGACCTGGATACTGATGCTCCATGATGCTCCCGCGATCAATGTCGAACGACGCGACCAAGATATATTCGACATGCTTCTCGGAGCTGGCGGAAGGGTATTGGGATTGAACTGGCTTTGCCGCGCCGGCGGCATGTTTACGAGGGGCCGAGAGAGGCTGCTGCTGGGGTCGGAGGTGGTGGTGGTGTTGCTGCTGCTGCTGTGGGCCGGAAACATTGCCGGACGGTGAGGAGTGGTAGCTGTTGCCGCTGGAGTGCTGCGATGCGGTTGAATGGGAATGGCGGTGATTCACGGTCAGATTGTTGTTTCTGCTGCCACTGGAGGGAAATGAGTTGAGCGAGCTGGACGCATGCCGGTTGCGTGACGATGCGCTGCCGGAGGAGTTGGTGTTGGGCCGCACTGGCAGCACAGTCGCCATGGTTGTTACGATGGGCTAGCTACAATATGTGTACAACAGCGACAAGAGGATCGGGGCATCCTGTGCGCCGGAACTCGACACAAAGATACATGTACCTCCTAGTGGGAGCCCAGACACCCAGAGACTGAGAGAGGGTCTTCACACCTCCGCGTCGGTAGCGCAGGGGCAGGGGCACAAGGTTCGGCCCGCTCGGGGCCAGAAAGCTTGTCTGGTTGCCCCCGTTACGGACATGTCGACAGCGTCCAGCACATGGGCGTGTGCATACATGTATACACACATGTATACAGTACATCAACACTACCCATGACATCAACTCGTTCGAACAGCGCTCACCACCCCCGAAATCAACACTGCGGTCCAAAGAAAATTCCGAGGACACCGCATTCCGAACTCGTGGCCCTCGGGCTTGTTGATCGCGGACGTGGTTGAGACACAGAATGGTGTGTTCCATACACTGCTCGTCTCCATTCCGTGCTGACCCGGGCATGTACGCACACCAGGCATCGCCGACACCAAACCGACTCTCCGCACAGCTCTCACCCTTCGAAGCGGCGTCCGGCAGGCAATCGCCCTTTCGACGCCAGAACAGCCAATCGCCAGCGACCGCCGCGCGAGGAGCCACTCCGTCTGCGTCGCCCACGAAGCCCGCATCCTCCCTGTCGACGACCAAGACGAGTTCGCTGTCCCCAGAAAAGCCGAACCCTTTCACAAGACGATCCAGCCAAATCGGTCATGCCAGCGAGCGACCATCAAGCCCCTTCGCTAGGCCGACCAGCAGCCTGAGCGTTGTGTCTTCGCCTTCGCGCAATCTGAGCAACACTAGCCTCGCGGAGCCCTTCGCTGAGCCGACGTTCACTTCTCCAACCCGAAAGCCAAACAAGACCCAGGAGGAGGACTTACAGCAGCCGGATACACCCACGTTGGCGCTCTCCTCACCCCGACAATACGACAGAGCCCACCCCTCGTCACCTGGGACCCATCCCGAAGAATCGCCGTTTTATATGCCACCAAGTCCCGCAGCGAATACGCGCCCTGCGATGCCGAGAAATTACTCTTCATCCACAGCAACCACCATCAAGCCTCCTGCGTTCACTGCAAACCTGCAACAAACCAATGCGTCGACGCCAAAACTCAAAGGCATGAGTGGAAATTCATACCATCACATATCGCAACCATTGCTTCACAGCATGAGGGAGTCGTTCGAAGTTTTAGACAGTGGCAACACGGGGAATGTGAATTCGGTAGCAGTGGCAGACATGCTGGCTCAACTGGGCCTCGACAGCGATCCTTCTGCTCTCACGGCTTTCTTCCCACCCAGCGGACCAGTTCAAGTGAACTTGGCAAGATACCTTGACATGCTCTCCGCCCCACTGGCCGACCTTTCGCAGCCGGATGAATTGCGAGCCGCCTTTGAAGCTTTCGATGTCGACGACAGTGGGCAAATCGACATCGGAATCTTGCGTGATGCGCTGCTAAACACTGCGCCACAGCCCGGAGAGGACGCCGTGCGCTTGAGCGAGAGGGACGTGGATTGCATTCTACGCGAGTACACGAGCAGAAGGGCGTTCGGCACGCGAGGCCTGCAAACGGGGACAAGCAAGGGCGAAGTTTTCAAGTATCGGGATTTCATGACCAGCATGTGCGGGAGTGACATGCCATCAACGGAAGCTGCGCCCATGGCTTGAAATTGTAGTCGCTGTTTAAGACCAATTCTAAGCCCACGGCGCGGGTTGAAAGTTCGCACTGCGTGTCACGGGCTCGCAGAGTCGTTCGACCATGGCTGGAAGTACTTGTTCCAATGGCAAGCTGCATCTGAAACCTTGACTGCCGTTGCTGGCCACCGGCACGTCGTGGAAGAACGTCTCTTCGCCGCGTAATCCTCCCTGCAGACAAAAAGGTTAGCGGGTCAGCGCTCACCTACTTCAGAATCGGAGTCTGCTGAGTACACACCATATTGATAGCGGCGATTCCTTTGTCTTGCTCTTTAGCACGCTTAATCAATCTCCAAGCCGAGTATGTCGCCAACGATGACCCAAGAATGAGAAGAGAACTCGCGTCATCCACCGCGGATTCAACAGCAAGCTTGACGGATCCTGGAATCGATTCTCCAAACATGATCACGGCTGGCTTGAGAATTCCTGCTATGGAAGCGGGAGCCCAGGCTCCATCAACGTCCACCGAGATCTTCTTCCCTTCGACTCGCAGGCACTTAGGGCAGCTGAACAAGGGACAGGAAAGAATCAGCGAATTTTTCAGGCAATGAATGGAGACGCGGCGATAAAGCAAGGCTTACGGTGGGTATCGGAATGTGGTGTAGTCAACGCCTGGAACATCAACGTCGCCATCGGGATTCGTCTTCAGCCCGAGTCTTCTCCTTTCCGATGGGTCCTCGGTAGTCAATGCGCCGCTCTCCATCATCTCGGCCAGAAAGTCGGCCCAGGCGGGATTCATCCTCGCAAGATCCTGTTGAAACTCGTCCCGGTCGTATTCTGTTCTGCACGTGAGGCATACTGTACTACGTAGATAGCCATGCAATTCAAGCACGGGCAATGATGGATGCGCCTTGGAGTGAAAGGAGTCCACATTTTGTGTTATCACTCTATCGACGAAGCCTCTCTTCCCGAGGACACCGACGGCGTGGTGTGCAGCATTTGGTCTGCTGCGATGGAGGTTTGTCCACCCGAGGAAGGACCTCGCCCAATACCTCTTGCGCGCTTCATGACTGGCACAAAACTCGTGGAAGTAAATCGGGCGGTAGTTCTTGTTCAGAGTGTAGGTGCCGTGGCTGCCTCTGTAGTCTGCAAGGCCTGAAGCGACAGAGATTCCGGCTCCGGACAGAATGACAGTCTTGCCACCACCATTGTTTGCGTGGGCTTTTCGGGTTAGGAAGTGTCGCAACGCGTCTACCGCACCATCTACAGAAATGTTAGGATAGACTTAGCCAAGTCTGAGACATCGGTAAGACACTACGTGGGACGACGAGCGTCGCTCGTAGGTCTAACCTAGGCACTCACCGAGGGTCGTGGCGGTCTTCGGTATGATATTCGGCTGTGGTAAAGGCGCGGTGTACGGTATTCTCATTAATGGCATGCCTTCGAATGCATTTGAGATTCGACGGCCAAGGTTTCAGCATCCAGCGACGTGGAAGACATCGGAGTTACGGTCCACTCGTCATCGAATCAATCGCCAATCCCGCCTCCCATTCTTAGCCGCCCCCAAGCGCGGTGCATCCAGCCACAGAGGCGCTGTCACTACATGGCACCTCATTCCAGGTCCGATTTGCTTGCAGCACGCGCTGTGGCACAGCTGTGGCTGGTGGACACCCGCGGTCAGCCACTTCATTTGCCGGCCCGGCCTGACCCTGAATCTGAGAGTGCGACCCTGACAACTGACTCTGAATGCAATCTCACCTGTGCGCAGGAGGTACTGCTTCTGCCGTGGACCACGTTCCATCACGGACTGGCGGGCGCGAAAGGACTGCTCTGCTTTTGAGTTGATGAATATACGCAGGGATGGCCTGAGGTACATGTATGCGGCGCCACGGGCCACGGCGACTGGCCGTCACCGTCACCGTCACCACGACGAACGCCATGCTTGGAAGTCGCTCGCCCATCCGCAGTGCCACCGTCAATGCTGCGTCTTCAGCATCGAGCCGTCGTCTCAATTGGTGCACGGCGGCCGCGAAGTTCGTCGCATGTCGCCCAGGGACTGGGGGGCGTCTTGCAACTTGCAACAGCGTAGGGTATCTTACTACATCCGCACCACAGGACGCTGCGCTCGTGCCCGCGCTGGTGGTCTTGGTCGTGGGCCAGCATGGCACAAATGTCAAAAGTAGGTTGGCGGCGCTCGCTCGCTCGCTCTCCTTCCCTTTTACTTTTCCCGGTCGCGACTGCAGGGTGCTGTGCCATTGTCGCGCATAACTGACTACTCCAACGGCCGCATGGGTCGGCGAGCGGTCAGACTCGAGGCGCTGATCGTATATCTACATGTGCGGTATGCATCCGGCACTTCGAGCCAAGGCCCGCCACGATCGACTGCACAGCAAGACCCGCCTGGACGTCCTCGCCACTATGTGCCAGGCTCAGCCGAGCGAGAAGGCACACGCCACCCAAACGACCCAACATGGACTCGGAGACGGCGACAATGGCAGCGACGGACGCAGGCAGAGTGTGCCCCTTCCCGTTCGCCGCATGCAGTCGCGTCCCATCTCCGGCGGCGGCGGCGGCGGCCGCACAGCGCGCACGCGAACGGAGCAGAAACAGCAGGTACGACTGGGAGAGGACCGGCGGGAGTCTCTTCAGCGTCTCGTCCTCGCCGCGAAGCAGAAGCAGAAGCGCCTGCCGGCCGAACGCCATGCGGAAAGCACGTTGCCTGCCGCCACGAACCTGGGAGCCGAACCTCGACAACCCCGACAACCTCGACAACCTCGACAACCTCGACAGCCTGGGACATCGCTGTCGCCACGCCCGTTGCAGCCCGCGGCGCCCCCAAAACAACGTCCAGCATCGCTCCGCCTCGACAGCACCAATGGCTTTTCAGCGCTCCCCGTGCCCCTTCTGAAGCGGATGCTACGTGATGCCCGCACCGACGCTGCTTCCACACCAGTCACACTCACTCAAGTCTCAGCAGACCAACGGCAACCCCTGCCGCCCACCCCGACGACACCCTTGGCCGAGCAGACAACCATGGGCAACAAGCCGTCAAGCTTTGCCGGCAGTCCGATCCCGGACGACAGGTCGATGCGGAGCGTAGTCCACGTGCGACACAATTCGAAACCCGTCTCCAGGAAGAGCTCCTTCAACCTCTTTAAGCGCGTCGACAGCCGCAGTCCGTTGCCTCGGGATGTCACCGCCAGCGTCATGTCGATCCTACACCGCGACGGTCACAAGAAGGACGATAGCGCAGTCGACGATGATGCCGTGGTCAGCGTCGCCACCGACCCAGTTTTCGATGGGCCGGAGCAGTGCGATGGCCGCTATCCTGGGAGCACCGCCAAGGTGCACTCGGCATCCACCACGACGGAGAGCCGCGCTGGCATGCCACTGAGCGCTTCTACCACGGTGCGGGATTTCAGTACGGCCAACAGCAGCGAAGGACATGACGGAGACGATGTGCCACATGTTGTAGAACCTTCGCACAAGCCGGACGCCACCGACGAAGTCATGTCCACCATATCGCCCACGATACCTGCGCCTTCCCCATTACCAGAGGATAGTCCGCACAAATACGGCTTGCGGGACCAGATGGATACCCCTGAGGTCCCTGAACAGCCTGAAAACATCACACTGCCCAAGGCGAGGCGCAAGAGCAGTGGCTTGGAGATATTCAATGTGCGTCGAGACATCGTCAGTCAAGTCCTTGATCACTATCTAACGGTTGATCAGGAAGCGAAAAATCTTCAATCCGCGTCGTCCTTTCTGAATGGTCTCAGCACATCTCGTCGGAGGGCGGAGTCGGCAGCCGCTGTGCATTCGACGGACTCATCGGACCCATCTTGGACTGGCATCGCTGGAAAGGCAACATCACGGCCTGGCTCCGCTCGCCCACCATCCCGCCCAACAACGGCATATCAGGATGGCGAAGGTCGCCGCAGAGGGCACAACTTTAAGTCCTCCGGATTCGCCTACACACGCCCCCTTTCTCTTGCTCAGATGAAATGCTACGCCGGTCATGAGCGGCTCCTGCCTAGTAGAAACAAGCATGCGCCGGTCGAATGCGGAGTCTGCCATATCGATGACAGCGAAGACCACTTTAGTTGCAGCTGGTGCGCGATCAGGATGTGCAGATACTGCCGCAAGGATTTCGCAGAACGTGGCATGAGCGCTTTAAGAGACCGGATAAAAATTGCAGAACTCGGCGGTCGCACTGACTCGGCGCACAGCTCTTCGACCGAGAGCCTCAACGGGTTGGCCAATGTCGCGCTGAGTCGGGAGTGAATCTCGCAGGAGCGGGAAGCCTTATGCACAGCATGAAGCAATGCGTTAGGACGGCAAATGGAACAGTTGCTGCTCACGCGAGCGAGAGCATGGCTCTGCTCCTTTGGATGAATTGGACGGGACAGGCATGATACCCAGTGTGAGAATTTTGAAAGCATTCAAATATCCATAAAGAATCCAAATGGCACTGGCTGAGAGGCAGTAAATTCAACCCGCGTCTCGAAGAAGTCAACCTTCTTCTCTTGTTCATGAGTTATCATAATCGAGAATCGATCTAACGGGGTCATTCTGGACACGCACTAGGAAGATGAGCTTGCAAGTGTTCTTTATCAAAACGAGAGTCACATTGAACGCAGAGTGAAGCCTCATTCGAGCGAGTTCCATGGCGAGATGTCAAGAATGCGAGCCATGAATAGCAACTTGGAAAGACCACTGGCCGCCCACTCGAAACGCAAGCTCTCGCCGCCGGACTTTGCAGCTTGTTTCTATGTAGCCAGGTAGACATCAGATACAATTGGGAGAGACGGATTGCTCCGCCTTTTGTTGTTTCGATGTCAGGAGACAATGTCCGTTTTCAGTGCACATGCCTGCGCGATTCAATTAGCTCTACGCGAGTAAGTAAGTAAGTAAGCAAAAGTGTGTGTAAGTGTGGTCTGGAGTCTGCATTGATACGAGTATTGTCGTTGTTTCTCGATTTTCACGAGTTTGCGTTTCCTTCTTTCAGCTGGAAGCTCCCTGTTAGTACGAGTTCCGCGTTATTGATGGTCAGCCGATTTGTACGAGACTGACGTGCTACCCTTGTCAAGATGAAGTCAGAGCTGTCCATTTGATTCGAGATGCAGCTTTCATGGAGTCTCTACAGTGTGCAATCTTGGTTTGGAGGCATTACGCTTCTACTAGGCATTCCATCGGTGCAGTCCGAGCCGATCGATTGTACGAAATGTGCTTCAAAGACCGTGTTCAACTCGTAGCTAGGCGTCATACAATGCTTTTGCCAGTATGCCTCGCGCCTAGTGATCCCCACCCTGCTTTCCTTGTCTAGTCAAACGGAGTGTCTTGTCAACAGCCAGCTTGCGACCCAGGCTGTAAACAGCGGCGATGATGGCAGCAGCCAAGACGACGCCGAGCGGGATCAGCTCCATGGGGATCTTCTTGAGGGTTCGGAGGCGTTGCGAAATGGTGTGAGCTGCAGCCGTGGCTTGTTAGTTCACTGCAAACTCGCTCTTGCTGGCGCTCATGGACGCAAGAATGGATGCAGCCTACCGGACTGTTCCTCTTTCTGTCCATGGGTCAGCGCTACTGTCTGCTACAGATATCCACTCGCCCGTGGTCGCCATCTCCTACCGGTACCGCCATCCTCCGAGGCATAGTCCTGAAGGTGCGGCTCATGGGCTGCATGCGGAGTGCTGGCATGAGGCGGGTCTGGCGCAGCATGTTGCCGGCAAGGAATCGCGTGGACTGCATATTCGTGGGGTGGTGGGAGATGTGTGTCGGCGCGGCAGACGGCGGAGGGTGCGGAGTGCGCAGGGTGTGCAAGTGGTGGGATAGGCTCCAACAGGTAGGAGGTAGGAGATATCTTGGGGTGTGGTCAATAATGCAGCAAGCACTGGACGTGAGGTAGGTACTGACTGAGAGGAGCACGGACGACAGAAGCCAGCCCGTGATTCGCCGACTCGCCGCCGCGCCAGAGCTCTCTTCTCGCTTAGCTTCGCCGTCAACAGAGACATCATCGACGCCCGGCCCTGCACTGCACTGCGACCGCACCTCGTCCTCCTCCACCACCTGCACCGCCGTCTGCCGACGTCCTCATCACCCCTCTGCGACGAAGCACCCTCGAAGCGCCCGCCGTCTCCTCTCCACACCGCCGCCATCATGTCTGACGACGAGGAACGCGTTACCATGCCCTTCAAGTTCGTCACAGGTGAGCCACCATACCTGTGTCTTCTCCGCCGCGATGAAGAGCGCTAACATCTCTGCAGCCGGTACGTAACCTTGCCAGCCTTCCTCGCTCTCGGCCTGTGAAGAGCCGCACGCCGTCTTGCGTCCAGCAGTTCTCCTCAGCCGACCACCCCTAACATCGCCAGGCTTTGACGCCCGCTTTCCGAACCAAAACCAGACCAAGCACTGCTGGCAGAACTACGTCGATTACCACAAGTGCATTCTCGCCAAGGGCGAAGACTTCAAGCCGTGCCGTCAGGTATCACATACACACAGTCGCTACGGAACAAGGAGGGAATGTTGACCCTCGACAGTTTTACCTCGCCTACAAGTCTCTATGCCCAGCATCTTGGGCCCAGCGGTGGGACGATCAGAGAGAAGCCGGCACCTTCCCTACGAGGCTGGATCAATAGACTCGTGCTTGAGCGCATGGAATACAACTGGGAGTTACACCATGTGGGCTAACGTGGTCTGAATCAGCGGCTTGCAGCAACGGCATTTCAGCTCCATTTACGCCACGATGTGTAAATATCAACCGAGTGCGAATGATTCACTCTGAAGCAATTGCAATATCGCAGGTTCCAATCTCAAACGCGTTTCTGTTTGATCCGAGATCCCGCCCTTTCACTCACAATTTGCTCTGGATGGAAGGTGAACAAACATGAACTAGTTCACGGTGTCCTCAAATGCTCCGCTTCGCTTTCGACACTTTTCTTTTCTTCAAGCGCTGTGGTTTGATGCCCAGCCTCAGTGGATACAGTCCTTTGAGCTGGTACCTTCGGTGGCGTGACATGGGGTGAGGATTGCCCCCTGCAGTCGCGCCTCTGCCTCCGCTCCATATGAAATATAGCAGGATAGTAGGTGGTGTTGGTATTGAGCTTACGTGTCAAGGTATCCCGTCTCTACCCCTAGAGGCATCAATGCTCGTGCCGACTTGTTCGGATAGCGTTGGCATCCCTGAGACACATTCAGCGCCCCTCAAGATGGCAGCGGAGATATCAGTGGCGTCGACGTCCCCGTCATTCTTCGCAATGGCTGTTTACGAGTGTAACGACAAGCTTGGTCGCTAGATCGCGACACAAACCCGAGACGACTCTCCATGTCGGGCCTTCTGAGGTGCACACTTCTCGTGGCCAATGAGACAAGCAATCCAAATTCAGACCGCTGGTATCAATCATCAATCATCGCCATCAAGGCGCTTGTGAACTGACCAGAACATGACAAAGTTATTGCGTTCTATCGGGCTACAATGAAACGGCATTATAAACCTTGCAGCCATATGGCATCGCTAGGACGCCGCCGGATTGGCTAGTCCACTGTCGGCTCCGGAAGCCGATCGACCACCGTGATGTCCAAATACTTCCTGACCTCACTTCATCTCTCCTTCCAGACACTGTCTTCCGTCGCAATGTTGTGCCTAGCCTTTCCACAAAATACAAGACAGGATGTGTCGAGTGTCAGACCTCACAGGTCCTCCTTGGCGTTAACGCTCTGAGCTACTGTCAATGGCCCATTGAGCACCATCAAGCTCATTACCTCGTACAGAGTGTCAGCGGCGGCCATGGTGGTTAGCTCGGCGTTGGTGTCGTAGGCTGGAGCTACTTCAACGACATCAGCCGCAACAAGATTGATGCCCTTTAGCCCGCGGACGATTGTGCGGAGTTCTCTCGTCGACCATCCACCAGTCTCTGGAGTACCAGTTGCTGGAGCGAATGCAGGATCCAAGGTGTCAATGTCGATGGACAAGTACACGGGGTTCTCGTGGCCGACGCGCTCGTGGATCTTTTTGATAATACCATCTGTGCCGATGGTGTCGATCTCTCGGGCTTCCACGATGTGGAAACCGCAATATCCGTCATTGTCGTAATCAGAGAGTCCGCTGAGGGTCGTTCGAATGCCAGCGTGAATATTGGTATCATTCCTCAAAAGCCCCTCTTGCGCTGCGTGATAGAAATATGTCCCGTGGTTGATGCTTGCTATTTTGCTCGGCGCACCTCCAAAGACCTTGGGCCTCCAAGTGTCGAGGTGCGAGTCGAAATGAATGACGGTGATCGGACCATACCTGCAAAGCGAAAGGAGCAAGGTCAGCAAAAGTCTAAGACATCGTATGGCTTCCAGCCTTTGGCTTCTTACGCTTTGTTCATACTCCTCAATAGTGGAAGCGTAATAGTATGATCCCCCCCTAGCGTTATCACTCTGGGCAGGGTCTTGCCGTGCTTCGAGATGCCTGGCTCGTTGGCACCAGTCTACCACGCAAAGGGCGAAAGGTCAGCGTGTGTCTCAGACGCTTTCCGTTCTTCGTTCCTTACCGCTGGACTTCGCATAAGGACACTGTTGTGACCTTCCTCGATCTGATGCAGAGCCCATTCGTTATCATATCTGCAGAAGGTGAGTATGCAAGCCAGCGAACTTGGTGCACTGGGTGACTTACGATGTGACTGGGACGTCTCCGCAGTCAATGACTTTCGCCCAGCTATTGAATGGGTTCGCATCGAGAGGAACATTATAGCCTCCGCTGAATCGCACCTTGCGTGAGCCTCCAATCGATTTGAACGTAAGCTGTCCGTACGTACTACAGGTTCAAGCGGCGGCTACCTTGACGGATGCCAGATGGTCCGAAGCGCGCACCAGGGCGATAGGAGGTGCCGGTATCGAAGGGTGCTCCCAAAAACGCAATGTCATACTGCTCGGCGTCGCTGGAAAGGCATGGGTGGTATTGGATCCGTCCAAACGTTGAAATACCGGAGAACACCGCGTCCGCCTGTTTGGTAGCGTCAGTCGGAGGTCGTAGAGGGACAGGGCCTGCTCAGCGGGAACAAACCTGAGTGCCACCATCACCTGGCAGAGTGTTGTACCATAAGCTCTTGTGAGGGCCGTTGAGCGGCTCTTGATCAAGGCTGTGATCCCCATGAGCCCGAACGAGTGCCGCCAGAACAGCAGTTGCGCCAAAGAGTGCCAACATCTTGTCGAGTTCGTGAGATGCTGTCCTCGTTGAGATCAAGGGCCAGAGAGATGAGTGAAATAAGAATGAGGAAGTGTAGCATGGCGTCCTCGCGAACGCGGTTCTTTACCTAAGAGTTGCGATGCCAAACAAATAGCTCCAGAGAGCTTCCGGCCGGTCTAGCTGCACGAGGAGCTCAATGTCGTCACGGCGTTGATACCTACATGATGCTTTCCTTGTTCCTGTTTGATAGGCGACGGATCGACCTGTCGGCCAATGCGTGAGCCATTTTCGTTACGTCTGACATGCGAGGGTGGCAGGCATGTTGTATGGCACCTCCCGGAAGCTGCAAGACGTGAGGCGGTCCGCCGAGCTCTTTAGTCAAGGGCTAATGTCAGTGTTGATGGAAATTCGCGAGAGAGCACCAGAGTGTGAAGCTTGCATGTGCCGATAAGAGGTGGCGACTAGGGCTGCTCCTCTTGCACTAGCAGGTTGCTCGGAAATCCGGGGTGACAAGCTATGGAACCTTTTTGTCGGTGAATGAGATAGGACGTACAGGCCTTCCAAAACCGGTTGGCTTATGAAGACGGCCTAGCTTCACCGTCATCAGATCTGGGTCGATACGTTCAATCTCCAAGTATCTACATCGGGGGGTTTGAATTCGCTGCAGCTATCGCACTTCGCCTTCTCCGTGGCCTTCTTCCGCAACTCCTCCGGGATCCATGCGCTTGAAGGCGTTTTCGACCTGCCTTTCCCAGTTGCTAAATGCAACGATCATCCATTCGGCAAAGCCAACGATGTACAGCGCAATGCATTGGCCGACCCATAGCCCAGCCAGGCCCCAGCCATGGAAGGCCAGGTAGATGCCCAACGGCAGGGCGCCGCAGTAGTAGCTGACGATGTTGACCACAGCCCCTATGTGCTGTCTTCCCATGCCACGCAGAGCCCCTCCACATGAGCCATTGAGGCCGTCTGCAATTTGAAAAAGAGCGACATACGGTAGCACTTGGCTTGTAAGTTTGACCACATGAGCATCGTCATTGAACAGTCTCGCGAAATTGTCTTTCGTGCCGATCAAGATGGCGAGAACGACGGCGCCCAGGATCATGGAGAGCCATGCAGCTGTATTCGCAGATAGAGCAGCGCGTTTGGCATTTCGAGATCCCAACAGATTTCCAATTCGGGATGAAGTCGCAACACCGACGCCGAAGGGTACTACCGAAATGTTAGGATAGAACTCATCCATGCGTGGGACATTGATAAGACGCCACGAAGGACGAAGTGCGTCCTTCGTAGGTCTAATATAGGAACTTACTTGTGTTCATAACTTGATCGGCTGTCATGATGACCGACTGGGCAGCTAGGGGTATTGTTCCAAGTTGACCGGCGACGATGGCAACAATTTCAAATGCCCACCACTCGGTGCCGACGTGGATGATTCCAAGGGTTGCAATCCGTGCAAAGCTACTGATATTCCTGAGGCATCTCCGATCGAAACCGCCCCAGCACTCATAGCCAGCAACGAAGCGGGTGTAGAGGACTAGCAGCAGGAACGAGAGCCAGTATGAGATTCCAGTGGCAACAGGAGCACCGGAAAGTCCCATGTTGAACTTGTAGATGAATAAGAAGTTCAGACCAGCGTTGATCGGGGACGTGATCAGAAGAACATAAGTGCCAGGCCGCATGATCTCCTGTCTATAGACCCGTCAGCCCAATAACCACAAGTCACATAAACTCATACATACGCCTGGAGGTACTTTTTCATGCACTCGAAGTAGATATAACCCAGCCCACCAGGGATAAGAATGCTGAGGAACTTCGATGAATCCCTTGCGATGTAGTCTTCCTGACCAAGCGCTTTGAAGACAGGCTCAGAGCAAAGCCAGAGAATTGCAACTGGAACATAGAACAAGCTTAGAACGAGTAGGGCACGCTGCAATATGATACCGAGATCGTGCTTGTTTTTGCTCCCGGTAAAGGATGCCGATGCAAGAGTATCAATGGCAGTGGTGCCGCCCATGCCGATGAGCCACGCGGTAGCCATGGCGAACATGTAACTAATCAAAGCCGATGGCTGTCAGCTGAAGTGCTAAAGCATGCAAAAATAAGCGTTTTGAGGCTGCCATCTGACGTACGAGAACGCTGCCACTGCAAGAGCTTCCGGACTTAGTCGTCCGACAATCAGAACGGAGGCTGTTTGCAGGGAGTTTTGAAGGGTATAGGCTAAGATGACGGGTATTGAGGCCTTGAACAAAATCCAGAATTCCGAGATAATTCGATGAATGGTCGAAACATGATCGATCTCAAAGGTCTGCTCGCGCTCGGTATCTTCTTCGTCGTCTGGTTTCGGCAGGAGTGAGGTTCTTTCATCTGGAGGGCCATTGGAATTCGAAGTGATTCGGAGATTCTGAGTACCTTGAGGCTTTCGGAACCATCTTGGGAGCCACGATGGTGCGTTGAATGTTGTATCCTTTGTGTCCATGACGGAGGGATGGAATGACCAAGCGACAGGATACCACGTGGAAGATGGTGCTGGGCCAGACGAGTGAAGAAGCCACTCAAGTTTCAGAAGAACAAATGTCGATGCAGAGTGAAGAGTGGGCGAGGATCGGAGAGTGACAGGCAGATCACGGCCGGCCGCTCCACTCTCGAGCTCAAGAACAGCAATAGAAAATGCGCACCTCTTTTCAAATCATAATAAGAATGATAATAGGATTCACATGAGCGAATGTCATAGAAACAGGGAAGAGAGGACCGTCTGCGGGCGAGGGCATATGCTTGTCGACAACGGGTGCATTTTACGGCCGTCCTGAAGCAATGTTAGTAAGAGATTCACAGAGAGGTCAAGCTTGCACGCCTGCAGGAAGCCATTGAAGAAGCTTTGAGTCGTGGCCGACGGCAGAGTGGATGTCGGTGCAAGCAGCTTCAGAGGAGGCTCATCGTCTGCCTCGACGCTGAAGGTACATAGTATGCTTATCTGCACCTGCACAGCGTGGTGGGCCGGGCGTAAGGTATTGCGTATTGTCGTTAGTCATGCAATCGCGAAACACTCGCGCCTTCGAACTCTCACTACATTAAGGTAGTACATGTAGCCTACATGTACTCACTGGGTGATGATGCTACGTCCTACTTCAGTATGCCTAACCCTAAGCTAAAAGGTTATGGTCCTGGGTACAAGTATGTAAGGACTATGTATCTGTATCTGCCATCACATGGAGTCGTTGACTTGCCTTGGCGTGAGGCAGCAAGGCATCTCTCCACACTGCATGCCCTGTAATTCTAGGAGGTACCTCGTAGACTATGACAACCCAACCCACCTCACACAACTGATTATCATCTCTCGCGTTGCTCGCGAGTCAAATGTCCACTCGCCATGTCGTCCGCTCCTTGCTCGATATGGTACTGTACGCACACGGTCACGCCGTCTTCTAGCGCAGACAGTGCACCGGTAGGTTGCTACAAGCTTCATCCGCAGAATCGAAAAATTTCGACCGACGACAGACGATTCGCAGCCCACATAGGCACGCAGGGTATCTACTGATCTGGCCAGCTACCCTGCTCGTACCGTGCAGCCTGTGGATTGATAGATACTGTACAGTAGACTGCCAGATTGCCGGGGTCGACCACATGGCCGCCACATTACCCACATGGCCAAAAAGCATGCACGCGACCCTGATCCCTTATCTGGACCAACCATCGTGCCTCCTCGTCCATCGTCGTGTCCGAGCACCAGACAAGGCAGGTGTCAACACATCTGCGCTTCACGGCGATAGCCTCTGGTTTCGGGAAAGTGCCATGACTGGCGAGGGCACCATGGCCGCGAAGTGCATTACACCACAGCGCATCGAGTATGCGGGATCTTGAGCCTATGGGAACGAGACCCCGAGGCTCCTCTCCCAACAGGCATATGTAAGAAATCTTCTGCACTAGTGCTCTATACTATTTGCCGAAGGATCATCAAGGAGAACCTCTTCAGCTTGTCTGGAACATGGCGTCGCTTAAGTGAGAGGGCGAGTTCCTGGCCTTGGAACCGATCGCAGCCGATGCACATCTGCTGTGTCTACATGTTCTTCAGACTTTAACCTCTCCCCCTCATACATCATGGGACAACCCGACCTCAGTCAGCCTTCGGACGAGAAGCCAGCGGCGGATGGCTCGACCTTAACCTCCAACGCCGCCCTTGATGGCTCGAACAAGAGGACATCAATCATTTCTCAGGACGGCGAAGTCATTAATGCCTCCGGCCACCGAGACCAGCTGCAACGGCAGTATGGCTTGCTCTCCATCTGCGGACTCGCGCTCACCATCGACAATGCTTGGATTGCCTTCGCCGGCTCGCTTCAGATCTCTGTCTTGAACGGTGGTCCGCCCGGCATCCTTTACGAATACATTGTCGCCTGCGTCTACTATGCCTTCATAGGTGCATCAATTGCGGAACTGGCCTCCTCCATCCCATCGAGCGCTGGCGTCTACCATTGGGCATCCGTGACAGCTGGACCGCGCTTTGGTCGGGCTTTAGGTTTCTTCACTGGGTTCTTGAATTTCTTTGGCTGGATCTTCGACCTTGCTTCTATCGTTAGCATCCCAGCGAACGTCCTCGTGCAGATGTATGCCGTCTTTCATCCAGACTTTGTGATCGAGCCATGGCATGGCTATGTCGCCTTCGTCCTCATTCTGTGGCTGGTGACGGCCTTCGTCATCTTCTGCAACAGGCTGATACCTTATCTGCAACACGCCGGACTCTTCCTGATCATTGCGGGCGGACTTGTGACTGTGATCACGGTCGCTGCAATGCCGGGTCGACATGCAAGCAACGCATTCGTGTGGAAAGATTTCAACAACATGACGGGCTGGAGCAATGGAATTGCTTTTATGACAGGCGTGCTGAACGGCGCCTTTGCTATCGGAACCCCGGGTAAGAAACTAATGGCTGGAAAGCATACAATGTCTGAGACACACGCTGACCTTCCGTCCTTTGCTCTCTAGACGCTGTCACGCACATGGCCGAGGAATTGCCAAACCCCAAGGCTGACCTCCCCAAAGCCGTCTTTGCTCAAGTCGGACTGGGTTTCATCACCGCGTTCCTGTTTGGGATCACCATCTTTTATGGCGTGAAGGACCTGGACGCTGTAATTAGCAGCCCCGGCTCGTTCCCGTTGGCGGAAGTGTATGCGCAAGCAACTGGCAGTCGTGCGGCTACATTTGGCCTCCTCTTGATCGTCTTTCTGTCAATCATGATCTGTACAGTGGGAACGGTTTTGATGGTAGGCAGATTGTTCTGGACCTTGGCCCGAGACAACGCAACACCATTTCCTCGGTTCTTCTCAAACGTCAACGAAAGCCTCTCGTGCCCAATCGAATCCACCATCCTTTGCTCCGTCCTCACAACCGGCTTTGGTGCCATCCAGCTTGGCTCCAAGACAGCATTCGCAGACCTCGTCGGCTCATTCATCATCCTCACTACATCTTCCTACTTCCTGGCCTTCTTCCCTCATCTCCTAAGCAGGCGGGCGAACGTTCCCAAAGGGCCATTCTGGATGGGCAACGCGGGATTCTTTGTCAACGCGGTGGCCTGCATTCTAATCATCTTCTTCAACATTTGGTTTTGCTGGCCATACGCGAAGCCTGTCGAAGTCAGTACTATGAACTGTAAGCCAACTCTGCCCTTCTCCATGTGTCATTCGCTAATACGAGCGCAGATAATTCTGTCATCCTTGTCGGTGTCGTCTTTCTCACCGTTCTTTGGTGGTTTCTGTGGGGTATACGCAAGTATCCGGGACCTAAACTGTCAAAGATATACCTTTGAACGGTCATGAGGATTATGGGCGCCGCGTTGCTGGGAACGGGAAGAGGCGGGCTTGCACGAGATGAAAAGCGGAGTGCGATTTCCTTGGCTCACATTGGCTCTGTTTATCGTTTGCAAACAAGTACAGAGGCAATTCAAGACGTTCGCCACGAGCTTCCACCACTAGCACTTTGGACGTCCTCCCTGCCTTCTGCAAGTCGCAACGTCTCCTCCAGTATCAGGAGATCTCGCTCCATCATCTCTGCCCAGTTCTGTACGTCGCCGACTTCATTCACGCCCTTGGTGGCCTTGTCGAGCTCCTTTTGCCACTTGGCGCTTTCCTGGGCCAAAGCAGCGGTTGACTTTTTGAGCTCAGCTTCCTGTTGCGCGATGGCGCGTGCGTTGGAATGAATGTCGGTTGCTCGTCGTTGGAATTGATGGTCGTAGTGGGAGCCAGCGGACTCGAGGGATGCCAGCACGGCGGCACGGGCTTCTTCTTGGGCTCGAGAGCTCTCGCTGGCCACGGCGGTTGATGAGGTCGTCGCGGTGGAAGACATTTTTCTTTATTGCATCCTCCCTCGGACGGTTGGCAGGGATTATTAATAGTTGTCAAACACGAGAGAGCTCAATGGTTCGAAGGGTCTCTGCCAGCATACCTTGATCGGGCAGCAGTGTGGGCGAGCGATGCAAGGCGACGATGATGATAGGAAAAGGTCGAGCAGGAGTACATGATGTACATGTAGAGAGTACGAGGTACGGACTACTCCGATACATGTACGGAGGGAGGGTTCTGACGTGTCATGTGTTCCTGCAGCACGAGACGAGCAAACGAGCTCTTCCATTAGGTTACCTTATGGAGCCTCGGAGGCAAAGGTGGATGCTTTGGACTTGGCATGTCGGAGATGGCCGAGGTAGGTGATCCATGCCCTGTCCTCCTCCTCCTCTGCGAGGGCACCTCCGAGTTAGTAGTACTGCTGTACCTCCCCCTTCCGTATACGGACGGCAGATGGTCACGTCGCGTAGATAAGCACGTACATGTATCGACCTAATGCATTCCGCTATACACACACATACATGTAGGTGACAGACAGACAGACAGGCAGACAGACAGACAGACAGACAGACAGACAGACAGACAGACAGACAGACAGACAGACAGACAGACAGGCAGGCCGACAGACAGACACCACCACCACCACCACCACCACCTCCTCCTCCTCCTCCTCCACCATGGCTCCCGCTCCGGGCCTTCTGCACCCTCAGCCGGCGGTGGAGCCCGCAGCGCAGCCATCGCTCGCCTCTGCCACCCGCGACTACGACGACACCCTGCGCTTCTACCTCAACGGCACCAAGGTCGTGCTCGACGACGCCGACCCCGAAGTCACGCTCCTGGAGTATTTGCGAGGCATTGGCCTGACGGGCACGAAACTCGGATGTGCCGAGGGCGGCTGTGGCGCGTGCACTGTCGTTGTATCACAGTACAACCCCACCACGGACAAGATCTACCATGCATCCGTCAACGCCTGCTTGGCTCCTCTGGTTTCGGTCGACGGCAAGCATGTCATCACCGTCGAAGGCATTGGAAGCGTCAGGAGGCCACACCCTGCTCAAGAGCGAATCGCCAAGGGCAATGGCAGTCAGTGCGGCTTCTGTACGCCGGGCATCGTCATGAGCCTCTACGCCCTGCTGAGGAACAACGATGAGCCAACGGAGCATGAGGTCGAGGAAGCGTTCGACGGGAATCTATGCAGATGCACTGGCTATCGCCCTATTCTGGACGCAGCACACTCATTTTCTGGAGACAAGGCTTGTGCAAGAGCCGTGGCTAATGGTGGATCTGGATGCTGCATGAGCAAAGCCAACGGCGCCAACGGATGCTGCAAGAGCGAGCTCCTGGATGATCGGCCTATCAAGCGCTACACGCCCCCAGGCTTCATCGAGTACAACCCTCAGACTGAGCTAATCTTCCCACCAGCCTTGAGGCGGCATGAGTACAAAGCGCTGGCTTTTGGTAACAAGCGGAAGCGATGGTATCGCCCAGTCACTATCGACCAGCTCCTCGAGATCAAGAAGGTACGCATTGAAAAACAAGCCTTCTCGCGTCTGCACCGACATTGACCCTTCGTGCTACTGTAGGCCTATCCGTCAGCGAAGATCATTGGAGGAAGTACCGAGACTCAAATTGAGGTCAAGTTCAAAGCCATGCAATACACTGTTTCGGTTTTCGTGGGCGACATTCCGGAGCTGAGGCAGTACAAGTTCGAGGACGACCACGTCCAAATCGGAGGCAACATCACATTGACCGACCTCGAGCATCTGTCTTTGCAGGCTGCTGCCCACTACGGCCCTGAGGGCGGCCAGCCGTTCGTCGCCATCAACAAACAAATCAGATATTTTGCCGGCAGACAAATCAGAAATGTTGGTACACCGGCTGGTAACTTAGCAACTGCTTCGCCCATATCAGATCTGAACCCTGTACTTGTCGCGACAAATGCCACGATTGTTGCGAAGTCTGTGGATCAGACGATAGATATCCCCATGACAGATTTTTTCAAAGCTTATAGAGTCACGGCTCTTCCCCCGGATGCTATCGTTGCCAGCATTCGGATCCCAGTGTTCCGGAAAGGCGAATTCATGCGCGCTTACAAGCAGGCGAAACGGAAAGATGATGACATCGCCATCGTCAACGCCGCGCTTCGTGTCAGATTGGACGATGATAAATTCGTAAAAGACTCCAGTCTTGTGTACGGCGGATTGGCGCCAACTACGGCCGCGGCTAAGCAGACAATGGCGTACTTGGAGGGCAAGAAGTTCACAAACCCAACCACGCTCGAAGGTGCCATGAATGCACTGGAGCAAGATTTTGATCTTCGATTTGGTGTTCCGGGAGGCATGGCTACATATCGAAAGTCTCTGGCACTCGGGTTCTTTTATAAGTTCTATCACGAGATTCTCGTCGCGCTCAGCCCCGAAGGCTCTGCGGTAGACCTGGACTGCGTCGCTGAGATAGAAAGAGAGTTATCCAAGGGAACCAAGGACCGCGCTGCTGGGGTCGCATATGAAAAGAACGTCATAGGGAAGGAGCAACCACATGTCGCTGCGATGAAGCAATGCACCGGTGAGGCTCAGTACACCGATGACATACCCGTTCAGAAGAACGAGCTCTACGGCTGTCTTGTGCTCAGTTCGAAGGCCCACGCCAAGCTAGTCAGCGTCGACGCCGCTGGCGCTTTGGATCTTCCAGGGGTAGTCGACTACGTTGACCACAGAGATCTTCCAAACACGCAAGCAAATTGGTCAGTGGTGTTCGTGCGGGAAATACGCACTTGAATTGTCTTTTAAATTAACCCCTCGCTGACCCTAGTGGCTTCATAGGTGGGGAGCTCCAAATTGTGATGAAACGTTCTTTGCAGGTATGTTGCGAGTACTGATCTGGGAGGTGATCTGCTAACAATGATCTCAGTCGATGAAGTCTTCACTGCTGGTCAACCAATTGGAATGATCCTCGCTACGTCTGCAAAGCGTGCTGAAGCTGGAGCCCGAGCTGTCAAGATTGAGTACGAAGAACTACCGGCCATTTTCACCATGGAAGAGGCAATCGCGGCGAACAGCTTCTTTGACCACTATCACTACATTGACAAGGGCAACGTGGACCAAGCCTTCAAAGATGCCGATCATGTCTTCTCTGGCGTCGCTCGTATGGGCGGTCAAGAGCATTTCTATCTGGAGACACAAGCGTGCGTAGCAGTTCCAAAGCCGGAAGATGGCGAGATGGAGATTTTCAGCTCAACGCAGAATCCAACCGAAACACAGGCATATGTAAGTGCGTAGTTTAGGCATGCGAAAGACGTTCTTCGTCCTACGTGATGCCTTACCTCTGTTTTAAACTTGGACAAATCTATTCTAACATTTCTTACTAGGTTGCCCAAGTGACAGGTGTAGCAGCTAACAAAATCGTAAGTAGAGTCAAACGTCTGGGCGGCGGTTTTGGAGGCAAGGAGACGAGATCAATCCAATTAGCCGGTATTTGTGCCACCGCCGCCAAAAAGACTGGCCGTCCAGTACGCTGCATGCTGAATCGCGATGAGGACATTATGACATCGGGTCAGCGACATCCTTTCCTTGCTCACTGGAAGGTCGCGGTAAACAAAGATGGCAAACTGCAGGCATTGGATGCGGATATCTACAACAATGGTGGCTGGTCACAGGATCTCAGCGCCGCAGTAGTCGATAGGGCCTTGTCACACTCCGATGGCGTTTACAACATACCCAATACTTCTGTTCGAGGACGAGTCTGCAAGACGAACACGGTGTCCAACTCGGCCTTTCGCGGATTCGGTGGGCCACAGGGCATGTTTATTGCGGAGACATTCATGGAAGAGGTCGCAGATCATCTGGGCATGCCTGCTGAGAAATTGAGAGAAATTAACATGTACAAGGCGGGTGATGAAACGCATTTCAACCAGGAGCTCAGGGATTGGTATGTGCCATTGATGTGGCAGCAAGTGCGAGAAGAGTCCGGTTGGGAGACGCGAAAACAGGACGTAAAGGCCTTCAATGAGAAGAGCAAGTGGAAGAAGCGTGGATTGGCTATGATCCCAACCAAGTTCGGAATTTCGTTCACGGCGCTGTTCCTCAACCAGGCTGGCGCTCTAGTTCACATATACCATGATGGTTCTGTGCTCGTAGCTCATGGTGAGTTACCCGCAGCTGAGAGGCGTTGAACACCATGAGTGCCTTCCGAGATCCCAGAGACACCGTTACTGACGATTCGCTCTGCAGGTGGGACCGAGATGGGACAAGGTTTGCACACGAAGATGACCATGATCGCAGCCGAAGCACTCGGCGTACCACAAGATGATGTTTTCATCTCAGAAACCGCCACGAACACAGTAGCCAACACATCTTCAACCGCGGCATCTGCATCGTCGGACCTCAACGGCTACGCCATCTGGAACGCTTGCCAGCAAATCAACGAGCGACTTGACCCATATCGAAAGAAGCTGGGGCCCGAAGCCACCATGAGACAGCTTGCACATGCAGCATACTTTGATCGGGTCAACCTCTCCGCGAACGGATTCTACAAGACTCCAGATATTGGCTATGTCTGGGGTGCCAATACTGGCCAAATGTTCTTCTACTTTACTCAAGGTGTCGCTGCAGCGGAGGTCGAAATCGACACCTTGACCGGCGACTGGACGTGCAGAAGAGCAGATATCAAAATGGACGTCGGGCGCTCCATTAATCCGGCGATTGACTACGGACAGATCGAAGGCGCTTTCGTCCAAGGAATGGGACTCTTCACGATGGAAGAGTCACTTTGGCACCGTGGCAGTGGCCAAATCTTCACTCGTGGCCCGGGAGCGTATAAGATTCCTGGATTCAGGGACATTCCCCAGGAATTCAACGTCAGCCTGCTCAAAGACGTCAACTGGGAGAACTTGAGGACGATTCAGCGATCAAGAGGAGTGGGAGAGCCTCCTCTTTTCATGGGCTCAGCCGTGTTTTTTGCCATTAGAGACGCATTGAAGGCAGCGAGGAAACAGTACAAGTGCGAAGATGTTTTGAGCCTCGTGAGCCCTGCGACTGTCGAGAGAATTCGGGTGAGTTGTGCGGATCCCATCATCCGCCGGGCTGAGGTCAAGCCGCAGGACGGCGAGAAGAGCTTCTTCATAGCAATATAATGCATCTTGGCCTCCGACACACTCGATCATATTAGGAAGATATTGGTAATAATCCTTCAAGGTGCATCGTAGTGGCACGTTTCCCGCTATGTCGCTGCCGCAAACCGCTCTTTCCCGCCCTCTCATGTTGAGCAACACTTTCTATACCCTTCTCTCATGTCATTCCAATTTACAAATTACTCAACACAAGGCAGTGCTTGTTCCGTGCTCGTACCATAAGCCGCGCTGAAAATGCTTGTCGATATGGATCCATTCTTTACCGTCCCAAGTCTCCAAAACCAACCAAACCCAATTTCCAAGACGCCGAGTTCCCGAGGACCATACAGACTAAGCAATGAACAATTTGTGTGCGATGCAGTCGAATCGAGGTATTTACAGGGGGTAAAAGGTTAGCGAGTGCTGAGGTCAATGCTTTATGTGTACAAGATCCGAGGAGCGGCGACCAAGCGTCGAGCTTGGGGCATGCTGTACAGTATGCTTCGAGTGGCTCGTGGCTCGTGGCGCCGTCGTCTGTCGTAATTGTTTTGAGGCATCGTGGATCTCCAGTAATCATATTCCAGATATCCGGCGATCTGTCAAATGCAGCTCCAGCCGAGATAAAAGGCATTTCGCGAAAGCCAAGCGGAAGGTGGCATCTCCAGGACATTGTCGTCGTAATCGTAGGAAGCTGCGCACCAGGCGTCCCGTCCAGTGCACTAGGTCCAAGGCCAGGCTCGCGGTTTTATTCTTGATGAAGGGGCGGATCGTTTTGTTTTCTTGGTCTTCTTGGGTTTGACTTTGCTACTTTCCGCTTTGCAGCCGTGCATAAACGAGTTTTGCGGGAACGTGTAATCCGCTTGGTGCCTGAATGGAAGATATCAGCATCATCGCGAGTAAACATTCAAGAGTCAAATACTTACCAATGCGTCAAGTTGTAGTTGGCATAGGGCTCGGGATGGCTTGAGATATAGTCGGTAGTTGGATATCCTTCCGGGTCGCAGGTTAATTCGCCGTCTGAATCTTGGTAGATGCGAATGTAGTCGAGGCGCATAGTGGCAGGGATGAGATCCGCAAGGCCCGTCAGGTTGATAGACGAGAAACTGTTGCTCATGCCGAAGTTTGCCACGATTGCCATGGGCTCCTCCGGGATGACGCGCTGTCCGATGTTGCCGTTGGGTCCAACTGCATTGCCGGTCACTTTCCAAGTCGGCTGATCACCCACGTACCAAGTGATGTAGCCATCTGCACCTGGCTCGTACTCGAAGGCATAGATCTGATAGCCTTTGCCATCATACCAGTCGTTGTTCAGCAACGACAAAGCAGAGACGGCCTCCTGATAAACTCCTCCTTGGTAGGCGTTTGCTTCAGTGATGCTGTAATCATAGATCTCCATCCACTCGCCTTGGGGCTGCCAGAAAACGTCAAAGGGGGCGACCTGGAATGACTGCGAGGCAGATCCGACAGCTGCGCCAGCAATTTGGGGTTCCAGATACTCCACAGATGCCTCGATGGCATCGATTTCTGGCGCACTTCGACTCTTTCCCGGGGATGGATGATCTCCACCCTCGCACGTACACGCCGGTAGCCTCATCCCAGGGAGATAGTTGACTCCATCAGGATCGGATTGATTCGGAGTGATTCCAGCGTCACACGTGTCGTGGTAGCTGTACGGCCACATGCCGTCAGTCGTTGCAGCGTAGCCCGGTCTTCCCAGATTGCCCATTGCCCAGAAGCCAGGCCAGAAGCCAATGGTATCACCGCGGCCTGGGAGCGATATCGAGGCTTCAAGATAGCCGCCTTTGAAGCAAAGTTTGTTCCACGATTGCATCATCGCAGAGCGGTAATTGAGATTGTGGTTCTGAAACGCGTCGAAGCGAAGATTGAGTGTTCCATCCTTGGTCGTCGCCGCGTCCGGGTCATACCATTCAAGATCCATGGTGACACCATACCAAAAGTCCATAGCCATGAAGTAGGGATCGTCGCCATCGTAAAACGTCCTTCCGTCATCGTTGAATTCGTCGCTGAAGACAAGTTGTTGTTTCTTGCCATTATCACCAGTACGTTCCTTGGCGCTGTCTGGTGTATCAGGGTCAATCAAGCCAGTTCGGAGGTTTTTAAGAAGGCTCATTTGATCTGAAATACAGTCCGGATTGGACGAACAAGCATTTCCGCCCGGGTTGATCTTGCTTTGCACGAAAGTTCTATGGTCATAGTCAGTATCTTCGGCACATGTATCGTTTGGAAGATTGCGGGCTCACAGAATGGGATATCCTATGAACAGGATCAGGATGCCAATGGTGATCAACGCCAGACCTCCCACATTTACCAGACCTCGTTTGCTGAAAAGATCGGCGCAATTCAGCTTCCCATCTTTGTCGCTCGGATCTGGATTGTGTAGATAGTCGTCTTTTTCTACATCTTCAGGAAACAACAGCAATCCGGCGGAGGGGAGAATGTTGTACTTTTCGCTCACGGTCTGGGTGTTGACGCCCTCGTCATCACTCCCAGCTCTGGATGGGGCTCGGGAATCGTCAAAAGGCGATACGAAGGGCCCTGCGTATCTGCTGTCTCTGCTGCCTGCGCTCTCCGAAGACCACGACGTTCTCCTGCTGTTGAATCCGCTGGCTGAGGGAGAGCGTAGCGGGCTGTCTTCGTCTCTGAACCTTCGCGTGTTTGTCTTTCGCGGCGGCAGCAGTAGCTCGGCAGATTCTGCAGGCGCTGCAGACGAGTAGAGCGAGTTACCACTGACGGCATTGCGTAATGACTGCCCTGTGCCCGTTCCCGTTCCCGTTCCCGTGCCTGTGCCTGTCCGACCTGGGTTTGTCAATGAGCGCGACGAAGGCTGGCGTGTAGCAGTCGAGGGCCGCGAGTCAGAGCCGCTACTTGATGCTAGTTGCAGGAGATCGTCGTTGCCGCTGTTGAGGCGTATGTGCGGAGGGTTATGCCGTTGCGGCGGACTGTCGCCATCCATGATAACGGCCTACGAGCGGATTTCGTGGAGCTCGAGTAAGAAGGGAGGCGGAGGAGCAGGAGGAAGATGGGCACGGCCCGGATTCTAGTGTTTCTGCCTTCTTCCTCGCTTCTGCAGCTGTTTCTGCGGCGCACGAAGTTGGGCTCGTGGGCAGTGGAGTCGCAGCGAAGAGTGGAAAATGGAGTGCAGGTGCTTGCAAGCGAGCGTGGTGCGGCGGCGGCGGCGGCGGCGGAGGAGGAGGAGGTATGGGGCGTGACGGCCAGCCAGCACGCTGTGTGAGGTGTGAAGGCGGGCAGCGATAGCGAGTGTCTCGGGCGCGTGTCTTGGGCGCGGTGCGGTGGGCGATGCGTGGCGTATGGGGTGCTGTGGACGGTGGACAAACAGCGGTGGGCGGTGAGGGTACGGTGCGTCAGTGTCGCACTGCTGCTGGGGCAGACGCTGTCGTCGACGATGCTCGATGGGCGTGGGTGGGAGGGAGGTGTGGTGAGGTCCGGCAAAAGCTAGACTACTACCTACTATAGGGGCACGGGTGGAGCTCTGCGGCGACGCGCAACTCAGCAGCCTGCCTCAGGTACCACTGGCACTACTGGCACCCCCCAACAATGTAACAGGCAACAATTCCCGTCTCTGGCTCAAGGAGCAGCGGCAACGGCAACGGCAACAGGCGCTCGAGTACATCGTACGTCGACTTTGCTGGGCGGTCGTGTCACTTTAATAAGACTCCCATCAACACCGACATCGACATCAACAAACAGATCGCGTGATCCCGTACAGACTCAGACTCCCGCTTTGCGCTTATGCTGCAGGTACGCTCGAGGTACCCGTCACCTGAAGTTACCGACTGCGATCCTCTCGAGGTGCCTAAGGTTAGTAGCTCCAAGCCTCCGCGCGGTGGCCAAGCAAATTGTGTAAAAGGCTGCACCACCCGGACTGCTTGCTGCTCTTGGGAGGACGGGCATCACAATTTGCTGCAGCACCCACCCACCCACCTACCCACCACCTACCCACCACCCACCCCCTTCTTCTCTCCATCCCCGTCCCCGGTGCACAGTGATTATTCCCGGTCGCACCCACTGCTTTACCACAGCACGCCTGTCGAGCGGTGGCGACAGGCGAAATGGAGGAAGACCGTGCTGTGGCGGACCTTGGCCCGGACGTCCCCAATGCACGCGCACCCGCACGCGCGGCGGAGATCAACGGCGATTCCGAACCCGTGCCGAAGACACCCAAAAGGCGCTTCATTGGCAGGAGAGCTGCTGATGCAAAGGCTGCTGCGAGAGCGAATGCCAGCCGTTTCTCCATCGATTCTTCCATCGATTCCTCCATCGAGGAGACTGGCGCCGTCCAAGGTGCGCTTCCATCTCTCTCTGCCTTGGAAGACACCATCCCATTCATGGCGCTGACTGCCACACAGTGGCGCCTCGGCGACGGCCGGCGCGTGCTCTCAACAACGTCCCCGACGATATCTTGAACGACAAAGACATCAATCATGCCATTAGTCTCCTGCCGAGGAACTATAATTTCGAGATCCACAAGACCATCCACCGGATACGGTCTGCGGGCGCAAACAAGGTCGCCCTGCAAATGCCAGAAGGTCTCCTGCTATTCGCCACTACCGTATCCGATATCTTGACCCAATTCTGTCCGGGGTCGAGCACCCTGATCATGGGCGATGTCACATATGGTGCCTGCTGCATCGATGACTACACCGCCCGTGCGTTGGGATGTGATATGCTTGTCCATTACGCCCATTCCTGTCTGATTCCTGTCAACGTCACCAAGATCCAGACTTTGTATGTATTCGTCGATATCCAGATTGACGTGGAGCACTTACTCGCAACCATCGAGCGCAACTTCAAACCCGGAAGTACCATTGCAATGGTTGGAACGATTCAGTTCAACGCCACTCTCCATGGCACAGCCCAACAGCTGCGGGCGGCAGGCTACAATATCATTGTGCCTCAAATCATGCCTCTGTCAAAGGGCGAGATTTTGGGCTGCACGTCTCCCCGTCTGGATAAAGAGCAGCGCGTCGACCTTATTCTCTATCTGGGCGATGGCCGATTCCACTTGGAGAGCGCAATGATTCACAACCCTTCAACTCCGGCATACCGATACGATCCGTATTCGCGACGACTGACCCACGAAACGTACGACCACGACCAACTGTTGAGCGACCGGTCTAATGCGCTTGCTCAAGCGCGCTCGGCGAAGAAATGGGGCCTCATTCTTGGTAGTCTTGGAAGACAGGGCAATCCACATACCATGACCTTGATTGAAAACTATTTGCGAGACCGGGGTGTGACGTGGGTTAACTTGCTGCTCAGCGAGATCTTTCCCGGAAAGCTGGCGATGATGCCCGATGTCGAATGCTGGGTGCAAGTGGCATGTCCACGATTGAGCATCGACTGGGGCTATGCATTTCCTAAACCTCTTTTAACGCCGTACGAAGCCCTCGTGGTGTTGGGCGAGCGCAAAGGATGGGAAGATCAAGTTGACGGAGACACCGGAGAGAAGCAGGAAGCTGTGTACCCAATGGATTTCTATGGCAAGCAAGGCTTGGCTCGAGTGAAGGAAGAAGATGTTGGCGTGAGGCCGATTCGAGTGGCCGCTTGAATCAAGATACCCCATTACCTTCTTGTGTAGCACAGTAACAGTCTCTGACGAAGAGTGGTCATGTTTCATCATATACATCAGTCGCGCAAAGCTCCATGACACGGGTTTTCAAAGTATTGTTGCAGCTCCCGTCCTTGCCGAAGCGGAGGTGGTGTCGGAGACCAATCGGACATGTGGAGGAGGTGGAGGTCCGGGCGTCGTCCAGAACCACGCCGTGCACACACCATCATCGTGTTCCATTGTCAACGAGGGACGGCAACGGCATCACGCATCCACATTGACGTTCAGCGACCCGAACGGGATCCTCTTTCGAGATGCTCTTGTGATAACCACGCGAGCTCTGCACAATCGAGTGCACGCACGCTTACTGTCGATAATTGGACTGGGCATACCGCACGACGGCGTAGGTCGACAAGAATGCGAGCAGCGCATCGACCACCGTACCATGGCCAGCTGATCCAGCGACGCACCAAGGCACCCCCCCGCCCCCAGCAGACCGGACCGGAGCATACCCTCGCAGAATGCCACCGCCACCACCACCGACACCTCCTGCTCAGTCAAAAATTCGAGCCTTTGTGCATTGGAAGCAGCCGACGGTGTATGCCGGGGAGGACATTGAGTGTATCATCACCTTCAAGAACATTGCAAAGCTGCCACGTAGCCCCGCCGGCCACGAACGAAGGGGTCTATCGTATGCCAACAATGCCAATCATACCAGAAGAGGCTCGCAAGCGCCGCCGTCGGCGGCCCACAGCAGGAAGTCATCGATTGCGCAGCCAAAGCCTTTGCTCCAGCCGCCGCAGTCCCGCTCGCCGTCTGTCTCCGGCACCAGCGTGAACGCGGCAGCAGGCAGCAGAGCCCATCGCCCGGCTTTGTCATTGAACGTCGTGGGTTCATTCGAAAGAGTTGGAGGCGGACTTTCGAGTGCCAACTCGGCGCAGGGCATCACCACACCGCATAGCGTAGCCCGGCCGGCGAAAGGCCATGGTAGGAGCTTATCCATCATGTCTCTGGGCAGCGAGGCTGTGAGTGAGGGACGAACGCCCACCACAGGACCAGTGACAGGGAAGAAGTCCACCAAGACGCATGGAAGGAGCGCGAGTTTACAGTACACTCCCGGCTTGACGACTCCTTCTACTGCTTTGGGAATGCCATCTCCACGACAGCCATCTCCGCTGTATGAGGCAATCACTCCACTTGAGACTCAAGATGCTTCTTCCCAGCAAGGACCACTACGTCCTGCTCGGAGACGACCAGGCACCGCCTCTGCTGGCAACACTCCTCAATTAAACAGGCAGCCTAGCTTACGGAGACAAGGGGTAGTTGAGCAACAGGAAAGCAACAACTTCGGCAACTTCAAGTTTCCTCCCGATCCTTCCCCAAAGAACGTTGCGCCGGCTGCAGAGGCTGTCGCAAGGCCCAAGCTCGGGCGAAGTCCATCAACAATGCATTCTGGCAAGCGGCAGCAGTCACCCCGTCCATCAGACACCTGGTCTGGAGCCATGGGCAGCCTCAATCCCATATCACGAGTCATGTCGGAGACCTCCGCAGACGGGACACCGCGGTCCAGTGGCGAATTCTACTCTATGAGTAACCACAGCGACGAGACTTTGACCTCGGAGATTCCCGCACAGCAGCATGTTGGCAGGCTGATTCCTAGGATTACGCATTCAAGGCAGACGTCACGATCTCCAACGAGTAAACCGCCGAGGCCCGAGACTTTGATGATGGCGTATGTCCAGACCATGGGCTACTTTACCTTGGACGGCAGTTTGGCCAACACGGCCCCTTTTGAGGAAGTCAAACGGAAAGGTGCCCAGAGCGGTGGCGGTGTCGTAGGGGTCGAGCGCACCAAACGGTCTTCCGGTCTTTTCGGCGCATTGAGTTGGGGCAACATTGGAGAGTCGCTAGGTGGATTACTGGGTAGCGACGAGATGAGTTCCATGGCGCAGATGAAAGCAACGGCGGGGTCGAAAACGATACCACTACTGTCTACGCCCCAGTCTTTGCTATTCATCGACCTACAGCTTGGCCCCGAAGAAAGCAAGGATTACAGTTACCATTTCTCACTACCGCGAGGCTTGCCGCCTACTCACAAGGGAAGAGCGATGAAGGTCTCGTACCATCTCTCTCTGGGCGTCCAGAGACCTGAGGGCCAAATTGTTCAGCACGTTGAGATTCCCTTTCGCGTACTTGGTAGCTACGATGCTCAAGGCGACACGTTGGGCCACGATCTGATGTCCCCCTACATTTTGCTTCAAGATGCTGGGACGTCAATACCCATCCCTCCTGATGCCTCGGGTTTTGGCAGAGACGGACCCTTCCTATCAGACAAGAAGCCGAAGAGCAAAAAATCGTCAAGACAGGGCCTGGAAGATTTCTTGCGCTACACTGAAAGGTTGCTGGAGATGCCTGTCGATTCAAACGGAATACTTTTGTCGCCGACCTCACCTGCTTCACCAGACTCGGTGAATTTATCTCGGCAAGGGAGTGTTACTGATCAGCCGCCAGCGAACATGAATGAAGTCATCGACCTCGCTATCCTGAGGTCTAATTACTTAAACGGCGGTGGCAAGACCCATGAGTCGGGGCCGCGTAGCACCAACCGCTTCAACATCGCCCGGTCAGGTCAGCCTGTGGCCGTCCTGACGCTACTCCGGTCTGCGCACCGCATTGGCGAAGCTGTCATTGGATCCATAGACTTCACTGCACACACCGGTGCCGCATTCCAAGCCCCGACTTACTCGGCGCTGATTGAGCTGGAGTCGGCTGAGCAGATCGATCCATCGCTTGCACTTCGAAGTAACAGCTCAATCAACCGTGTCACGCGCAGAGTTCATGGCGCAAGTCGAGAGAACTCGCTGTTTGCTCGACAAATTCGCTTCAACCTTGCCATTCCTATGGGTGCAACGCCGAGCTTCGAAACGACCGGAGTCAGCCTGGCGTGGCGTCTGAAAATCGAGTTCACGACACAGCGCGAGGTGCAGGGGCTGGGTATTGCAGGCGCTGGCACTGACGGCGATCTGCTCGAGGAGTTGGGCAGTGACGAACGGGGAACAACGTATATTGCTAAGGAGCGGCTGTTGGGGGACACGTTCGAGATCAGCGTTCCGCTGAAAGTCTATGGCGCTGTCGGTGTGGACGCCATGGCGGCCGAAAGCGAGGCGTTAGCAGTGTAAATAGATGCAATATTTGAACATACATGTGTGCAAGGGGCTTGAGAGCAACATCCGCGGAGCTGCATGCCTGAGGCATGACTGCATGTCTTGGCACACCACATGTGTGTCCATATTCCAAAGCCGAGCGCGTGGATTTGATCTTTCGACTTCATCTCCGTCGTGAGCACCAACAACGCCCGAAACACCCTCTGCATTGCGCCCCGTGAAGAGACGGCCAATCTGTATGTTCCATCTCGTCGCCGTGCTGCTCGACTAGCATCTCCGACTGCTGCCACGCACATAAACCGCTGACCGCACACTCTTCACAGACGTCTTCGCCCACCACCACCGCAATCATGGGGTACAGTCCACACCGCCCGCACCATACGCAACGCTGCTCTCGCCTGCTCCGCGCCCTTTGATCCGGCACCCGCTGACCAGCCTGCAGTATCTCTCGTGACTCCCGTCACAAGCGCAGCGCCTCCGGTGCTAAGCGCGCATACTACCGCAAGAAGAGGTATGCATAAACCGAATTGTCTCCCGCCTCGCATCATTTCTGATGTGAGAACAGAGCGTTCGAGAAGGGCCGTCAGCCCGCCAACACCCGCATTGGTGCCAAGCGCATCCATCTCGTCCGAACCCGTGGCGGCAACCGCAAGTTCCGTGCTCTGCGTCTCGACTCCGGCAACTTCTCCTGGGGCAGCGAGGGCATCTCGCGCAAAGTCCGTGTGATCGCTGTCGCCTTCCACCCCTCCAACAACGAGTTGGTCCGTACCAACACCCTCACCAAGTCCGCCGTCGTCCAGGTCGATGCCGCGCCATTCCGCCAGTGGTACGAGGCCCACTACGGTCAGCCAATTGGTCGCAGACGCCAGCAGAAGCAGGCCGAGACTGAGGACGTCAAGAAGAGCAAGAGCGTGGAGCAGAAGCAGCAGCTCCGCCACAAAGCCACCGGCAAGGTCGAGCCCTCTATCGAGCGCCAATTCGAGGCCGGTCGCCTCTACGCTGTCATTGCCAGCCGTCCAGGCCAGAGCGGTCGCTGCGACGGTTACATCCTGGAGGGAGAAGAGCTTGCATTCTACCAGCGTGCTATCAGAAAGTAGGGTCATCGACTCTATCTTCTTATGTACACCAGACTTCTGTTTGGCGTTTGGGCATGGCTGAATTGGTGCATTACTGGGCTGAGGAAGAAAGGCAGAGGCTGCCTTATGGCTCTTTGAAAGTGCACATGGTATCGTAGAGTACTACGGCAATGCGAAAATGCAATGAAGCAAACGGATGTTCATGACCAACACTGCACTGCTATGCTGCGCGATTCTTTCTCTCATCCTCGATCATCCCTTCTCACGGCTGCAAAATCGTGAAGCACGATTCGACTTCGACGAATTACTCAAAATGCTTCTCTCACATAATGACCCAATCATGGATAGCAAGTGCTTGCTCGACACAAGTGATGTGACCGCGATTTATCAACAATGTATGGAACAAGTTCTTGCAACCTCGCCTTCCCTCTCGTACAAGCAAAGATTCGCATGAAAGCTGTCCAAAGCTTTGAAGCAAGCCATCGTAATGCATACACGGTCAGACATTAGCAAATATACGCGTTCCGTCAACCCCTCTGCTTTCCCCTACAACACAACAAACACGCCTGCCGCCGCCGCCAACACACCCGCGACTATCCCGTTGACTCTGCCAGCACCGCTATCAACAACTGTCGCTTTATCAGTCGCCGCTGCTCCGGTAACGTCACCGCCAGTTGGCGAGGCCGCCAAGGTAAGACCACCGACGCTCAAAGTATGCCCGCTGAAAGTTACCACTCGGTCCGTCGACATGGCCTCTGGTTGGACGGTGATGGTGTGGCCGTTGAGAGTAACGACTTGTGCTGAGGAGATGTCGGCCAAACTTGTTGTCGAAGCGGCATAGCCACTTTTGGAGGAGCTCTTGGGAGACGACGAGATGGCCGTCGCGAGAGTTGTGGGAGACGCAGTGGCGCCCATGATCTGAGTCTGAGTCGTCTGTTCCCCTTGGACGATGAGTTCAGTCGAGCCCGATTGAATTTCCATTTCGATCTTGGAGAGAGTCATGGAGCCCAGCATGTAATCGCCATTGGGGGCTTGAGAGACGGTGTGCACCCCGACCGTGACATATGTGGGTGGTCCGGTGATGGTCGACTTGGGGGCATCTTCTTGCGGCTGGATTTGCGCGGGTGCGGATGGGTGTTGAGACGAATGTTCAGATTCAACGGGGTTCTCATTTCCAGCGCCGGTCTTTGTCGGCTGAGGGACGGGCTCAGCTGGTTGGCTGCTGGGAGCTGAGAAGGGGACTACTGGCACGCTTGGTGTCGTCGCTGGCGATTGAGACGTCGCAGGCTGGTTGTTTTCAGCGCTTGTGGGCGCAAAGGTAAACTTTGGCGTTGTCGCGGGAGTGTTCTGAGACGAGGGGGGCGCATATGTGAAGCTCTCAACTGCTTTAGAGCTCGATTGGACGTAGGTGAATTTTGGTGTGCTCGTGGCAGGGGCCTGAAGCGAGCTCTGTGGCCTTTCTGTGTGCACAACCTCCGGTGATGCAGACTGAGGGGCTTCAGACTCAGATTGGCTCGGGCTGGCCACCGGCGTGACCGTTTGAGTCTCAACAGGAGATGCAGGCTGTTGACTGGCACCGATTGGTTTGACTTGCTCGGTCGACGTAGGCTGGTAGGTGAAACCGGGTGAAGTGCTTGGTGCTTGAGCAGGGGTCGTGGTTGGGGCATATCGAAAAGTCGTCGACTGTGACGTGGGAGCATCAAAAGAGCTTGTAAGAGCTTCACGACTGCTGGTTGATGTTGGTCCCTGGAGAGAGAATTCTGAGCTCTCCGTCACGGGTATCAAAGTCTTTCCGTCGCCGATTCCAGACGGAATGGTCCAGCTAGTCGACGTAGGTGCAGAACTTGAAGGGACATCGAGAGAAGACGCACTACTCTCTGTCCTCACGATCGCTGGGGCTGGACCGCTCCGCGAGCTATCGCTTCGCGACCAGGTCGGAGTCGCAGTCGATATCCAACTGGAGGAAGTGTACGATTCTGTATTTGTCTGAGCGGCCGCGAGCGCAATCCAAAGAGTGACTGAGGTGAGTCTGGCAATCATCCTGACAATGGAAACGAGTGGACGTGGTAAAAATACCACAGGGGCGTACAGGATAGAATCTCGGGCACCGAAGCGAGAGTCTTCAAGACGGACAGCGCATGGAAATGTGAATGAGGAAAGGAACTTCGTACTACTTACTCGAATTGCCTTCTTACCATTCTCGCTTCCCGTTCCTTGACTTCGAGTCTAGCTGCTGTTGCCATGTGCGGAAGGATCTGACATTATTGAACGGCTCTATCGAGCGCAGGCATCTCGTTGCTGCGCGCACGCAAGAAGTACATATCACTAGTCGTGTAAAGCATAGTCGCTTTCTTCGCTTATGACTCCTCAGAGCTTCTTGTGAAGTCGGCGAGTGCTGCTGTTTCATATACGGCCTAGCAGGAAGCCACCAGCGCTCGAGCGTTGGCCTATTCCAGATCAGCCACCATGCCACGGCAAGCCTGTTCAATTTGGATGCAACTGCTTCTGCGCTGCGATGCAGATTTCTGCACCAGAGTCATGCAACTTCACAGGTGCACAAGTTGTGAGAAGTATGTGACAAGGAGTTGTGTCGTCTGCAAATTGTTCAACGGCATTGTTGGAGTTCGTCGTCCTCCAAAGCATTGCAGAAACGGCTGACTAGTGCATCGTCAAGTCCCTATTTTGGGCAGGGAATTTCGTTAAGCTCAACCTTTTCTGGAGATTTCAACTTACGGCACATAAACTTCAACGCCTCATTTGCACATCAATTCCTCTTGGCTGCGCCGTTATGGCTCGAAGCGACGCGGTGCTTACAGGCTGGAGGGAAATAATGAGCTGAAAGATACCCGGAGTTGACATAGAGAAAGACGTCATTCGAGCTGTTCTTAAGATCTCAAGGGTGCACAAATGCCGAATAGACCGACAGTCCAGTTCGGTTCATAATGGGTCAAAGATGTCCTTGCGTTTAGGCGGAGGGCATGTTGCTGAACACTCCAACCCGAATGCCGGGTGCATGAGTCGTAGTAGAGCCAAAGCGGCACTATTTGGCATTTGTTCTTCACAGCCAAGTTTCTTCACGCCGTGTGCCTCGCTCTCGGCCGCTTGAGAGAGACTCGATGCTGGTGAGAGATGCGACGACAACACTTTGTGAGTCACTTAGCCCGGCGGAAGTCGCATTCTTCCCAAGCAGCAAGGCAATGCGCACAGACGGTAGGACATCCTCGGCCGGTCTCTGAAGGCTTCTGCTCTTGGAGCAAGGGGAGTCGTTTCATGTGAGATGGATATGACGGCCACATTCTTGCCATCGGTGCCAGAATCCACAAGTCTTCCAGCATCTCCACGGGGATAGTCATGCCTCAGGTCGGTAGCTCAACAAAAGCAACTTCGGTGTATCGCTCGTCGATGATGTTGCCGTCCGCATCAAGCGTCCTTTGCGCTCCCATCTCGCATATCGCCAGTCGGTCGAGTGTGAGGCCCTTGGCCCAGACCTTATCTCGATACCTTTCCAATATCGGGCGCCCGTCAAACTTGAGCGAAGCGTTGCCATTTTCGGGGCCGTGAGAACGATGTCCAGGTGCATGGTGACTGCTTTGGCTACCAGCAGCGCTCGAACGATCACTCCGATTTCCCTCGGCGAACTTCTTTCGGCCTTTGGCGTAGATTGTGTTCACGATGGTAGCATGAAGCTTCAACTCTCGGTCATCCAGCACGAGCAAGTCTTTCTCTTTGAAGCTCCTCTGCAATGCCAAGCAGAAAGGACGTAGCCGTTGAGTGGTGTCGGTTGGATCCACATACAGGATCGAGGTGTTTGCAGGAACATGCATGGATTTCAGTCCTTTGAGATCAACTTGAAGGCCGGACACGGTCGACCCATGAGTTGCTTCGTTGGACACCTGGCTGGCTGCATCAAGGGGTGGCTCAGCGGCGCCCCGAGCCTCTGCGGTGGCATCCCTGAGCATCGACGGGATATCCAGCGCCTTCAGGCATTGAACAGCATCTGCCAGTTGATCTTGGCTCAGACTCATCACGCCAAGGGTAAGATGCAGAGCGCCAACTGGTCGTAGAGCGCGAGGATGTATACCGGGGAGGTTCATCTCCTCTTCGGCCTCGCCCCGACCATGGGTACCCGCGGAGGCGGAGGCGGAGGCGGAGGAGACGTCGTGCTGGAAGTCCTGGAGTGAGCGCTGGAGCTGCGGTCTGGATGCGGCGTTCACCAGTGGCAGGCAGAGAAAGTGGGTCAGGGGGCCCTTCGCCTTCATGCTCTTCACGCCAGATACCCTCTTGAAGCCTTTGCTCTTCTGGCGGGCCATGCTGGTAGAGATCAGACGTCCAGCAGATTTCATGCGCAGTCATGTCCACAGGACAAGAGCAACCACGCATGCACCTTACATGTACCTCCTCCTCCTCCTACTACTACCTTAGGTACATGACTGCTTGGACCATCAATGACGTTGGCGCTGGCCTGCGATCCGAGCCGACGGACTTTGCCGGCGCAACTGTCTGGTGTTCGAACTTCGATGTTCGATGTTCCATGTTCGATGTCTGTTCCGACTCCAAGTCACTACTGGAGTATCCCCCAAACTCGACATTCGCCCCTCACCCGCCCTCCACCTGCGCTCCTCGAACATGGCAGACTCAGCGGCAACGTCTGGAGCAGAAGGCCCAGAGAGCGAGACACCAACGCAGCGACAAGCGCGCCTGCGACGTGAAAAGCGGCAGAAGAAGATGGCAGAGCAGGGCGAAGACCGACTCGCTAAGATCAAGGCGCTGAACGGGGGTGTGGCGCCGCCGGACGAGGTGCTGGGAGGGCGTATGTACTAGCACCGCAACCCCGTCTTCGTCTTCGTGACAGCCGACTGACTATCGAGCAGCTACCACGACGCCGCAGAATGTGTCAGTAGACGATGATCCCGAGGAGATCGACATCAGCAGCGATGGCAGATTTACGCCCACGACGAACGCCAGAGCGGCTTCCAACCCTCAGGACAGCCCCCTGGCGGCCGCCATGTTGCAAATGGAGCAGCAGCAGAAAGCGCAACAGCAGGGACAGGATGATCCCATGGCGCACATGATGCAGCAGATGATGAGTGCCATGGGCGGACAAGACCCGAACAACCCCTCGAGCGAAGGTGCAGATTTACCGCCCATGCTTCGGACCATACTGGGTGGAGAAGCACAGAACTCCGCCGTCGAGACATCCACTACGTCCTCCACCTACCTTTGGCGCCTTGTCCATGCTGTCTTTGCCTTTGGACTCGCCTTCTACATCTGCCTCACTTCAACGTTCAGCGGCACGAAATTAGCTCGCAGCCAAAGCGTGTACACGGAAGAAGCAGGCTACGGATTGGGCCCAAGGCTCTTCGTCATCTTCTCATCTGCAGAACTGTTGTTGCAGAGCACGCGGTATTTTGTGGAACGCAGCCAACTGCAAGGAGGAGGCATGTTGGCTACTGTTGCAAACAGCGGTTTCATACCCGAGCCTTACGCCGATTACGTCCGGATAGCTGGGAGGTACATCACCATCGCGCAGACCATATTCAAGGATGTCATGGTGATTGTGTTTGTGCTGGGTTGCATGGCATGGTGGAACGGTATGGCCGCTTCTGAAGTATAGCTTCTCGCCATTTTCCGAATGCAACCAATGAATCGCGAGTTCTCAGCGCTCTGTGTGCATCAAGCATCTGTTCCGAGCGCCACGCCATGCGTACCATGGCATCTTCCAGATTCTGCGCATTGGGTCATGTCGTTCTCTTGCTTATTATGCATCTTGAGTCGCGAGATCTCCCCTCGCTTGCTCCAGCAACTCCTTCTCTCTCTTAGCTCTTGCTCTGACCTCTAATGACAACGCGCTGTCCATCGCGCTCCTTTTCCGTTGACCTTCTAGCTTCGCCATTTCCTCCCGGTCCTTTGCGGTTGGTTCAATGGGGTATGCCTTGGTCAGCCGTACCAGGGCGTCCAAGATCTCGGAGCTAGAATAATTCTTCATGTTGACTGTCTCTACTCTCTCGTTCGGGGCTTGTGACTGCGTCTCTGAAGATGTGCTCGGTGATCGTTCAGCGTCGTTCTCGGAAGCGAAGTATATTGACATGACTGCTGGGTCCGACTGGTCTGCGCTGCGGTCGACGGTCATTGGCACGGCTGGATTGTGGTATTTTAGTCGGACCAGTTCGTGTCGCCAGAATTTCCTGGTCGAGCCATCAGCACAATGGCATTTGAGGGAGCCACCACCACGCAATACCGCGGTCCCATGTGTCCTTCATTCATTCGAGGCGCGAAGCGCAAATGTATCCGCTTCACTTCTTTGGGTAGGGCCAAAGCACCCGAGCCCAGACGGATTGCCAGTAGACGTGTTTGGACGTTGCGCATCCGCTGCAGGAGAGAGACCATATTGGACGTCGAAGGTGGAGGTGAAAATGGTCAGAATAGGGGCATAATCTTGCAATAACGAACGACTGCATGCAATAGTTCATGTAGGTAGCTGGTAGACCTCAGTTCCACTCGCCTGTCGATGCCGAGCCTTCGAATGCCTGAGGATCACCCCCGCGGAGAACAGGTCCCCTTCGACAACCACCGCCGAGTTGTCGTCTACAAAGAACGACCTGCACTACCTCACTAACGTTACTGCTGTCGTGGTGACGCACCCCCGTCCATACAAGCTCATTATAGCCATTGAGCACCACGGCACTTCCCCGTCTCACGTTGGAGTCGGCCATGGCTGCCGTCCTCTTCCGTCGCTCCCACCCCGCCGCCGCCGCCGCCGTCTGCACCGCCTCGCGCGCATTCTCCGCCTCGCCGCTGCGTCCCGTCAGCTTGCAGTGGGACAAGAACGACCCGGAGGCGCTGGCCGATGTGCTTCCTCCCTACCCTTACGGCCCGACACGATGGTTCAAACAGTCCGCCAAAGGATTGTACGGCGGACAGGTCCTGCAGTTCGGCAACAATGTGAGCGACAAATTCGAGACCAAGTCGAGGCGCAGGTGGTATCCCAATGTCTTCACCCGTCGACTGTTCAGTAAAGCATTGCATCGCTTTGTGCAAGTGCGTGTCAGCACACGCGTGCTACGCACCATCGACAAGCTCGGCGGCCTTGACGAGTATCTACTGGGCGAGAAGGAGGCGCGCATAAGGCAGCTCGGAGAGTCTGGCTGGTGGCTGCGATGGGCAATCATGCAGACTCCCCATATCAAGGAGAGATTCGCGAGCGAGAGGACACAGCTTGGACTCCCCGCCGATTCTGCCGTTATCGAAGCCGTGCAAAGAGCGACGAGTGAGACGCTGCCACAAGAAGACGCCGTCGACGGAGAAATAGTGACAGAGGCCGTCGCCCTGGATGCCGCTTTTCAGATCGAGCACGATTCAAATTTACCGCCCATCAAGTTCCGAGTGGGCCCCCGAAAACACATCATGCTCACATCCAATGGCTGGGTTCGCACCCGACCTGCTGCAGACAGACAGGAGAAGCTCGCGAAGGAGAAGATGAGGCAATCCGCCATATTCTCCTCTTATGTCGACTCCAGAGCAGATAAGTTCAGGCGCAAGTTGCAAGCACAGCAGCAGGAAGCTGCCAGAAATGGTGGCGTAATAATTTCCGCTGAGGAAAAGTCCCATCTGATTCGGGCTGCAAGGAAGCAATTGAACGCTGACCTACGAGCGCGCCTCGACAAAATATATGAGCGCAACGAGAAGGAGAGAAAGGCGGCGTTGCAGCGCCGGCGTGCTGCGAAGAGGACTGGCAAAGCAATCGTTGAGGAGAGCGTTGAAGATGCCTCATGAGCACTAAAACCTTCCTCTTATGCGCGCGCACAGGGCGCAATGGCCAAACCAACTGTGTGGCGTTCACAAGGGAAATTCTACTTTCGATGTAAAAGAGATACCGCAATGGAAGCTACTGTAAAACATCTGGCAGCAACTCAGATTGGAAGGGTTTCGCAGCAGATCGCGCATGTTCTGGCCTTTGATATCCTCCGGCGACGTCGACGATGTCGGCCAATATTGCATTGCGAGGACGAGGCGCAAAGTCTTGAGCTGTATCGCGCCTGGAAGGGCATGGGTTCGATAAGCTCAAGATACATGTCCTGCGGCCCCAAGGAAGGCGCTTCCAATGGCAGGGGACAAAATTCATTGCCTCTCTCTCGAAAGTCAAATTTTCAGCGCACCAAGCGCAACGGCACTAGCATAGACTTTCCTTCCCTCTAGGGGATAAGCCGAGAGTTAGTCTATCTTATTCTCTTACAGTTGTGCACTCTCTAAGCCGCTGCCGTCGCATTCAAGGCATTCAGAATGTGACTTCTAGCAAGAGACCGGCAATGACCTTTGTCACCTGCCCACATTCTGATTCTCCTCCAAATACTTTTCGCGTCAAGATCTACTGGCCGCGTAACCAAGTGGACGCGTTTAATTGAATCAGAAAGCGCAAAATTTTACTAAGCAGGCAGAATCGAAGTCGAGATGATAGAATCTCTCCTCTGGTCGAGCCGTGTGTGCGACGGGCATTGTACTCAAAAAAGGTCAGAGTCACGATGTCGGTCGAAAGGAGAAGGAGAGGACGCAGTCTCTCTCGCCGCTGGACCGCGTGTGCGGCCGAAGTCGTCTTCAGACGCGCGAAATGCACGATGATAGTCGAAAGGGGATGAGATCCAAAGAAGCGTGCAGTAAATGCATTTGGGGGCTACGGCATATTTGCTTGCAATGCGAACAACTCGCGAAAGATAGCGCATTGAGAACTCGACGACTCTAGAAGATTGGACGCTGGATTTGATGGCCAGCGCGGAACCATCTATAGACCGATCGGGTAAGATGGTGTACGGGCAACGCTTCTCTTGCCCCATGATGTTCACGTCTATGCGTGCAGACTCGACTCCAAAGGCTTATAGCCGTAATGTATCGCCGAAAGCATGTGCAGTAATCTTCATTGACGATGCAAGAATTGCCTGGCAGGGTCCTTCCCGATACAACATTTTCAGTGAGGTGACCATCAAATGAGACTGACTATGCTACTGTCCTGCCGTGAGGCAACTTATTCTAATCTGTTCAAGCCATTCATGGTCCACGACTCTGCGCGCTCTGTGTGCAATTCTCGGCGGTCGCACTGTGCGGTCCCTTCCCAATAGCGCTGCTATCGCACTGGCGACAGAGTTGTACATAGTACTCTCCACACATCATCGGCAGCACCCGTTTCCTCCAAGACCAAAGAAGAGATACCGTGAAGTTAGGGATAATGTTGTTGGTCGTCTCTCGTCAGTCATGACTTTTTACAGCTGAACCGAAACTTGGTTCTTCGAGCTCCGTTTTGAGCGTTCGCGCCTTCCTGGGGATATACCTTTGTCGCTATTTGGAAAGGCGCACTAGATCCACGAGTGAAGAAGACGCGCTCTCTCGTGCCGTCGATCAACCTCTGCGGTCAGAGTCGCCGTCGATGGACTGAGAAGCATGATGGATTGCGGAGAAGCTACGGCCAGCTGTCTGTTGTTGCGATCCTCGTTCCAAAGCAAATTTATCGATGCTCGGTCAGGGGGATGCGGCACGCTGTATACATAGGGTTAATTCGACACGATCATCGCTTGAAGAACTCTTTGAACTTGGTCGAAGCACCCCCAGCAGAGCTCGCAGGTGGCTCGAGTTGGACGCTTCGCTCGTAAAGATCCTATGAGACTTGTCAGACAATGTTGTTGAATTACGTCTTGCATCCAACTTACGTCCTCGTCCTTGACGAGCTTAACGTCAAGAACAAGCTCCTTGATCTGCTCGATGCCTTTGAGCCCGACGAGGTTCTTGTACGGAATCCCCTGTGCTCGTTGCAAGCTGACGATTACATCCCCCATGATCTCGAATTTCTTCCAATTGATTCTGCCATCCGCTTCGTTGCCAACGAAGGTCTTGTTCCCTTCTTCAGCTGTTGCAAGATCGCGTCGGTGTAAAGGAAGATATGGTACGCGCTCACTTGAGCTATTCTCCCAAGCAAGCCGATACGCAAAGTGAGATCGCGATGGTGCCATCAGAATTTCCAACTTCAGCCAGTCTTTGCCGGCGGCAGGTGGCAGCAGCTCGCGCGTGGCTATCAGCCGGTGCACAGAAGTCGACTTGACGCCGGCGATGATAGCTCCTAGCGCATTATAATTGTTGAGTTCCCGAAGCTTTCGAGCAATGCGCATGAATTTCTCCAACATCAACGCTCGGTGTTTTGGTTTGTCGCGGAGCAGTACGTAGTTGGCGACCCAGCAGGCCACCTGATTGAAATGGTCTATCATTCGATTGACGTGCGCAAGATTCTTACAGGACGTCTTCTGGTCCTTGTTTAGCGACACGTGTCGAACAAGATCTCTGGGTCGAATTGAAGAAAACATGATCCAGTCAATCCTGGTGAGTTCCTTTGCGACAAGTTCGTCCGGCTGATCCATCAGTATCCGCCATTGGATCTTCGTGGCGGGGTTCCGTGGTACCGATTGCAATTGTTGCGCATATTTTTGTGCCTGTTCGACGTATACGAGCATTTGATTTGCAATCTTCGGCATGGATTCTAACCCGGGCTCCTCAGCTATCGTGGACCCGCTGAGCTGCGTGTCAAATGTGAACATCGGGTCGTCAAGCAATGTACTCGCAGTGGAGGACATTGAGCCTCGTGCAAAGTCGCCTGAAGCTTCGCGATCCCGATCACTAAACGCCCACTCGGTATCATCATCAGCTTGGACCGCCTCAAGAGCGATGTTGATCTCCCTGGCGCCGGCGGCAAAAATACGGCTGTCTGAGAGCTTCGATGCGAATGTTTGAAGTCGCCGCTTCGTTCGGGGGAAAGCGAAATCTCCAGGATATGAGCTCACCCACTTCTCTACAACGGCCAAGTATCTAAGTTGCGTGGTCGATTTCATCATCATCGGGACACCATTCTGTTCGAGGGTATCAAAACGCTGAACAATGGCTTCGAGTAATTTGCTGGGAGCGGCAAACTTGCGATAGAGCGCAAGGAAGATTGCGGCAAATTTCAAATCCGCCTTGGATGTCGGCTGGTCCAGGAGTCGATCGACAAGCTCGTCGAACGAAGCCCCATTCTCCGCCAGCGTTGACGAGGGGGATAATGCCGTCATGACTTGTGGAGTTTCGGCGCTGGTTGAAGATCTCGAAGATGGCGCGGAGGCTTCGCTGGCAGAATCCTCGAGCAGGAAAGAGCTGTTTGTATGCTCGTTCTCTCGGGGGACTTGAAGACGGTCTCCGGATGCGTATGGAAAACTTGAGTCTACACGAACGTGTCTCTGCTGGTCTCTGAAGACGGTGTGCTCAGAGCTAGCTCGTGTGTGGCCGAGCTGAGTCCGTCTGAGGGGCGAGACAGCACGTACTGCTGTGGATTGGGCTCTACGGCGGCTGGCTGAAGAGCTGCGCACACGGTCCTCTGGCAACGAGAGTCAGCTATGAGCGAAACGATATCCGAATGCTGATGCTGATACCTGAAGATGAGTGTACAATGGTATTTAGAAGAGTGAGTATGCCACGCTTGGGGCCGTCCGAGCTCAATCTCGAGATCTGGAGCGTGGTCAAATTTTGAATTGCTTGTTTGGCTCTGTGTTCAATGAGAGATGGATCGACTTCGCTACAGGGCGATCAGCGTGCGTCTCAGGCATTGGATGCTCTCCAGCCTTTGGATCCTTACCGCTCTTCCGGCGGCGTGTCGCACTTGTTCGAGATGAGAATAGTCGGTAGTGATGATTTAGTGATGGCATCTGTTGAACCGGCGCCATCAGTATCTCGGCTTCGGCAAACGCTTGACCACAGACGCTCGCAAGCACTCACTCAGCATGCCAGGCAGCGCTTTGAAGCTAGTCTTGTCTTTGACGTCGTATATCACGATTGCGCCGTCGATTCTAGGCATCATCTTATGCTCAATGGTGTCTGGCCACTCGACCGTGTCGTCATCGTTGATGTTGATATCTTCCAAAGGTAGCTCAAGAAGGCTCACGAGGTACAAGCGGTCGCCAAGGGGGATTCTGCGGTCGGTAGCCTGCGAGGGAGGGAGGTGGGACAGCTCAAGAGCTTTTTGAACGAATGTGCTTTTGCCTACGCTTTCGCGACCGGTCACAGCGATATTGATGGCCGGCAGCGGTTCCGTGAGCTGTTGTAACGAGTTGCTTTATTAGCTGCTATTCCTGTCACGCGACGTGTAGACGCAATGCCTCCCAACGGGGTCTGCGGGTGCACGACTCCTCGGCACGCGCACCGTACCGTACGTGGAGGAGAAGGCACATCAAGCATAGGTACATGTACGGTGCATAATGTCGGTGCTGTAGAGCAAGGAGGGCGGGTGCGTACCTCTAGGTTGCGGAGGGGGGTGCGAGCCACGCGCTTCACGCCAGTGACCTCGATGTTGTTGTTGCTATTGTTGTTAATGTTGTTGTCGTCGTCGTCGTCGTCGTCTTCGCCGTCGTCTCCTCCATCGTGTGCGCCAGCAGAGGTCGCGCTGTGGTGAGGCTCAGCAGCAACGGCAGCGACAGAACCAGCGGCGGCGAGTAGGCGCCCGCCGTGCGATTCATCACGTCCAGAGGGCCCCGGTTGCTGCTTTAGATCGAGCAGGGGTGCGCTGTTGGTGCGGCTTTTGTATGCTGGCCGCGCCTGTGCCTCGTTCGCCAGTCTGCCAATGACGATGCCAGCGCCCGCGACTGTATTTGTAGGCCTGCTACCACGGCGTCCGCCCCGTCGATCGCCGCCGCCGCCGCCGTGGCCGCCGCCCGCTCCACCCTGCACCTCTGCTTCTGCTTCTGCTCCAGCTTCAGCTTCGGCTTCACTGGTGTCCGCGCGGTGGACGTGATTGTTCACGCGTCGCTTGAAGCGCTGGGCGTCGTAGGCACTCTCCGACCGGTGGCTCTGCCGTGACTCGCGCGGGGAGGAGGCAGGCATTTGTCGTGCTGCAGTATTCGTGCCGCTGCTCACCTGCTAGTACAGTATCCCTCCGTAGTGGTGTCGCTGCTGTGCGATGCACATAGATCCGATTCCCGCGAGGCTGCAGCGGTCGCGGCGGGCCATTGGCCTCCAGGTGCGGCGGGCGTGGGAGTGGGAGTGGGGGAGGGAGACGAAGAATATGGCACACCAAGCAGCATCCAGCGCTCTCGTGCTATGAGATGCATACCAGAGCTCCTAAGTGATAATGGACCATATGCACACTTCCCGGACGCGACGACTTATTGCAAGATGCACTTCACAGGCAGCGGCAGGGATGTCGATGCCGGACCGCCACCCTCCCAAACTCTATATGCGCTCTCGGACATTTGCATGACGGAACGACGCAGAAAAGGATGATTATTATTGCTTCACGTGCAGTGGCGCATAGGAGGTATGGCTGCCATGCAGGCAGGAGTTACAGCAACCGGCTCGCAATACCGGACAGTATCCGCACGCCTACCCAACAACCGCCAACGACCACTCCCATCCCGACCACAAACGTCTTGAGGTTCCGGCTCTCGACATGTGAGTATGTGGCTTTCTCCTCCTCACACTCGCCCATCTCCGTAATTGTAGCTGAGTCAGGTTGTCAGTAAGCTGGCCCCTTGGTCCTGGACCTTGTTTTGAATATACTCACAAAATTCAGGCACATATTTGAAGTCGAAAGTACTTTCTTCTCCCTTCAGGCCAAATTTGGAATGGACGATCACTGCGTAAAAGACCCGCTTCAAGGTCTCGATTTTCCGCTTGTCCAGGAAAGGGACCAGCCTGTAAGTATAGCAAAAGAAAACGAAGAAGAGGCATTGACCAGCCATCAACGCCCAGTAGTAGGGACTGGGACGCGGTAGTCCCAATTCGTCACACAGCTTGTTGCCGTTGAGCCAACGCGCAGATGCTACGAGAAAGTCTGCCGATGCGTATCCCGGAGGCTGGCCTTCGAGCGATTTGATAATGTTATTCGCCATTATCGTCGACGTCTCTGTAGGCTGTATTTCGTACAACAGCAGAGACTCCATCAGCTTCTTGGCCTGATCCGAATTCTCGAAGAAACCCTCAGGACAGCCAATAACGAACCCGATATATCTCCACAACGCGATGTAGTCTTCGGCTTCTTGTTTCCAGACGAAGATTCCTTGGCGAGGAAGACTCATCCAGATGAGGGATGCGGAGAAAGTGGCGATGGTAGCTAGTGAATCCAGGTCGTTGATGGGAATGCCCCAGTTCTCGACGTCGTAGTATTGCGGTCTGGATGCCCTGAGTTTCATGATGCGGTTCCGCACTGCGGCATGTAGTAGGCGCACGCGAATTGTGGAAGCGAAGCCGTCGCCGCCGGGCTGTATGCCTGCTCGAAGAAGGTCATGTTAAATACGATAGGCTCCAAGCAGGTGGGATGTGGATACGACAACATACTCTCTAGCGATTTGGTGCATTGGAGGATGTGCTGAGTCCTGGAACACAATTCGTTAGCGACCAGATCAGTCGGACGTCGAAGAAGCTTCATACGTCTCAAAGAGACGCCCTCGCGCCACTTTAGTCGAGAATCCACCCGTTCTTGCCAGCGTCTCGACCACTCTTGCAGCACCCATGCCTTGGAAGGTCAGCGTGTCTCTAGATCATAGGACAGTTTCCGTTTTTTGATTTCTTACCGCCCAAGAGGCTTTGATAAGCAAGTCCCGTGAGGCAGGCACCTCCATACCGATAGAATACATCTTGTCCCCGCTGAATCGCTGCCCAGTCTACCCAAGCCGGAACGGTATTGACGTCTTTCCAGAACTTACAAAGCAACTCGTCCGTTTCTGCGTTGTCTCGTAGGACGGCGTATAGATCCCTCTGAGGGGTTTTCCGAGGCTCTTCTGAGTCTGGACCGCTGGTTTTGGAAAATTTGCCGTTATTCCTAGGCGGTTGACGCTGAGGTGGCGGCGATAATTCATTTAACCGATCGAGGACTTGTTCGCCAATGACGTCGTACGAATGCTTCAGCGGTTGACATTGCTCTGGCGAGAGGTGCTGGTCGGTGAGCTCGAAGGTATAACCCCAGCAGCTGTTTAGATGTTAGTTGAGATCGTGGCAATTCAAATTAACGACACGTACTTCCTTGTGTTTGGGGTGTGGCGACGGAATGGATGTGGCCAAGCCATATGCTGCTCGGTGGAAAGTTCGATATAGGCGGTGGAACAGACCTTGAGATGCAGACGGAACGCAGAGCAGGAAAGGATGCCCGATTTGGCGCTCTGTTGAAGTACGTGCAAGGTGTGGTTGTAAATGTATCTACGCCACCGGATCCGATGTTCTTCACGTCATTGATGCTCGAAGCGGGCCGCTGGCAGTCGCGTGAAGTGCGCAGCACCCTCATCGGGGTCGGGCGACGGCACTCTGTACACTTCCAAAATTAATACATACCTGCTTAAAAGCCACCAAGCACATAAGCAGACTTCTGGTACTGTACCAGAGTGATGTGTCCGATGCACAGGCCCGTTAAGTGCTGGTGGCCCCTGCACATAACCCTAGTCGATGGAGTAGTCATATGCATAGCTAAGGTACAGAGTCGCTCTTCCCTGGCACACATTTTTACTGTTGGTGCGTACGATAGAGAAGTACATACACACTGCTGCCACGAAGAATGGATCCAAATATCAGCTGGCAGTCATTGCGGCCCGCCGGAGACTTGACAGCATTACTAAAAGAAGAAGACGACGAAGCATCACATTAGATGGCAAAGACATTGTCTGCTCCGCAGCACGGACCTCAGTACTGATCTAGAAGCGCGTAAGAGTGCTCGTTTGTGTTAGAATATGTACCAAGGTTGCGCTACGCCTTTCAAGCCTTTCTCCAGCTGTTCATAATCTGCTCAACATCGTGAAACATCTCTTTTGTAGAAAGAGCCATGCCGTCCTCGCCAGGGTTGAACATGTACGCATTTGCAAACATTCGCATCAGCTCCTTCTCGAGCTGGGCGCCGTTCACGATGGCTTTCGGAGGAATGACCTCAGACGTTCGTTCGAGCTCGATGGAGCCTCCTGAAGTGCCGGAAGGTGCCTCGGACGGCGAATTCATCGCCGCTTCCTTTGCTTTAATGGCATGGGTTCCCGCGGAGATTGCTGACTTGATGGCCTTGAGACTTTGAGGCTGGAGAACGATATTACTGTATCCCGGCGCGTCCTTGTCGCGAACAGGTCCGGCGAAGAATGCGGCATGCTTGTGGCTGAGAATATCGTTCATTACGGCAGAAGACATTTTGGCAAAGTTTCGAGTGGCGATGACGGTATTGCTGCGAGAAGGCGGAGGCGAGTGGCGCCCAGTGTCTTCTGTTGGCCCACTGGGAGACCGCTGCCTTTTGCGCTTGGACGGAGGCGGCGCTTGGGACTGCAGAGTGCCTCGTCTCTTCCGAGTCACCGGGCCGGATGCAGGTACGGAGGCGGAGTCAGTTTCTTCGACGAAGTTGGCGGGCGTAGACGGCTCCATTTTCACGCCACTACGGCTCGAAGGACGATCTTCTGAAGGTGGATGGGCACCAGCTGCAGTGCTGACGGACTGACTGCGAGTGCGAGCGCGCAAAGATTCGTCGGCCACAGACGACACCACGCTATGACCACCTGGGCTTCGATCTCTAGCGCGTCGCTTGCTCGTCCTCGTCTTTGAAGCCGGCTCGGCTTGAAGTGGCTCCTCGATAGAGGGCACGTCACGAGTCCGTGTGGTCCTCGTTGCGCGCTGTGGGCTTTTGGCGCGTTCCTGAGTTGGGCTCAGAGGTTCAACGGCTGGTCTCGGCCTCTCCGATCCCATGACAAGTGGGGACGGTCGGTACTTGTCTTTCCAGAGTGACCTTCCTGCTGGTCGTGGCGGTGTCGCGAGGGCGGCGATGATGTCAGGCACCAGCCTGTTAGGCTGCGGTGATGGTCGCGGCGCTGTCGCCGGACCACTGTGCGTGTGGGACGTATACGGCGAGTGGCCTTGTCCGACAAGCGGTGACTGATGAGAGCGGTGATGCTGCGCTGAACCTGGCTTCATGGGCTCCTGAGGGGCAACCTGGAAGGGCTGCATTACGTAGCCACCTTGTTGCATGTGAGCCGGATGAGGCTGTATGTGTGGTGGTTGATTTGGATACGAGTGCTGGTGGGCATATGTTGGCGTCTGTGGATGCTGGGGTTGATAAGATAGTCTTCGATCATGATACGGCGGCGGCTGCTGGTAATAGCCAGCAGTGTGAGGAGGTACAGGAGTACTTGAATACACTCCATGTGAGAGGCCAGCTGGTCCACCACGAGACTGACTTGGGGGATGATAGTGCTGTTGAGGCGGTGCCTGGGGCACGTATTGACCCTGTACAGGTGATCCTGTGTGCACTGCGGGCGAAGGAGGTAAAGACATGCCCGGCGGCGGAGGGAGAATTGGTCGTGGCGAAGACGACGGCCTCGACAGAGATTGCTGCACCTGGGGACTGCCCATAGAGCCTTGCCGCGGGTGAGCGGGATGGGGAGCGTAGGGAGAATGGTGCGCAGCCGCAGGAGTTTGCGCATAGCCATGATTAGGATGCGGCGGCGCAGGTTGTATTTGCGGAACAGAGCCGGGAATCTTGGGTGGAATGCCAAATCGAGGTGACTGCGGAGCCATTTCGGATAGTGGTGGCAGCTTGGTGTTGGACGAGGTTCGCCTGTGATGGCCACTGGAGGCATTCTGTGGCTCTGGTCCATGGTTGATGACGGCATCTATCCTCGCCTGGGAATACCTCGTGGGTGCGGCTTCCTCGGTGCCCTCGAGCTGTCTCTGGGGTGTTGGGCTTGCAGTCGCGGAGGTAGAGCGAGCGATTTCAACGCGCGTGATAGCAGGTTGTGTGTGAGCTGTCGAAGACGGCTTTGGAGAGGGCCTCGGAATGTGGGCCTCGGAGGCGGCATGCTGTCGTTTCACGCCGTCTTCGCGCAAGAGTTTCTCGTCCCACAGGCCAGACTCGATTTCGTCAATCTCGCGCGCTTGGTTCGCATGCTGGCGCTCGCAATCTTCGATTTTCTTGACAAGGTTCTCGCGATACCTGGCGTACAGGCGCTGCACAAGCTGGGGGATCAGGTGCGTATGCTCAGCGGCATCGTGGACGGTGGGCAGGGCCGAGCTGGCAGCCTTGCGTTTCCTCGAAGCCGGCGACACGTCGCCGTTGACATAGCGGGCATCTGGGGAGTGCTCCCAATCGTGCTTGACCTCCTCCTTCAGCAGCCCGAGATACAGCTCACGCAGGGCGTCAGGGCTCAGGCGGCCGCTGTCGTAGGTCGGGTCATTGCGCACGAGCGGCACGGCCTTGATGTTGTCGGAAATGCGGTTGAAGCTTATGGCGTGCACACCGTCGGACCGCAAAGCCTGGAAGAGCAGGAGCGACTCGAGATGTGTGTAGGCGGTGAGGTGCTCGGGATGGAAAGCGGCAGCGCTGGTGCTGGTGTTCATGAAGCCGTGGCCGCCGCGGTCTGATGACGGGGCGGAGGAGGCAGTGGGATCGAGGGCGAGGCGATGCATCAATCATGTTCCGAGCGCGTGTAGTCGTGTATGCGTCGTCGACATGGCAGTGCTGTGGTGGCGGCGGTGGCGGTGACGGTGACGGTGACGGTCTGCTGAGAGTCTGGTGCGTCCCACGGTGCCGTGATGTCGTGGTGTCGCCGTGTCGCCGTGTCGTCTCCGGCGTGAGGTGGGTGGTTGCAGAAATGCGGCCTGAGGCTGACATTGAACGTCCCAGGCACCAATCCTTTCTGTGGCGCATCACACCTGGGTCCTGGTCAGACGACGGACGGCGGCCACTAGTAGACTAGCAGCCAGGACCTAATTAATATTACACCCGGACGTATCGCACTGTTTATCGATTGTTTAGTAGCAACGAGCGCATCTGTTGAAGGAGCATGTCGCCGGCATTGGCACGTTTGTTGTGTTGCGATATGCCTCCTTGTCCCATAAGGGCTGGTGGCTCGTAGCGAACGGCAGCAGCAACGTTCGGACTGGTGCATGTCCCTGATGATTACGCGGGAGTGAGTTGCCTTGTTATTTCAAGGAGGGGTCTCACGGGTCTGAAGTCTGAAGTCTGAAGTCTGTGTGTCGGAAGCTTGGATCACGAAGATCCTCCTTCACCGAGACCGTCTCGCTGCCCATAGCAGGCGGAGAGGAGCTACTGTATCTCCAATTTCCTGCCTGCCTTATGTTCCTTTGCCTTCGACAATCCCAATTGAACCATTCCATCTGCTCAAACACAAATACCCGCATCCGTCACATGCACTGCTGTTGAACTCGAACAACCAAATCCACCCGACCGCCGCCGCCGCCGCCGCCATCCGCCTCCATTCCTCTGCCCGCCTGTGGCCTTGGGCGTCTCCATACAGTACAGCGTACCGCACACAACTGTACGCCACCACAGCCGCTTGTCCGCGCGCGACGAGCTCGCCGGCCCACCAATACTATCGCCGTCACCATGGCAGGCGAACGGCCAGAACAAGAACAGGCACAGCAACAACACCACCCGCCTCAGAAATTCACCACCCGCCCAGAGTCGTAAGCACCAGCTGCGCCCTCGCCTGAAGACCGCAATCTGCAGTCTGCACTTCGAAGATATGCTGAGCGAATCGCACAGGACAATCGCCCAGAACTTTGCCGCCGATCTCGACTCCATGTTTGGCCTGAGCTCTACGCCCGGCATGGACAATCTGACCAAGACCGTCGAGGAGAAGTGAGCTGCCCCCTTAGACCCAGACCCAGAACCAGACCCAGACCTAGTTTCCGACCCACAATCAACATCAGCCCCGCCCCCCGTTCGCTCAGTCCGCCAAGTGCATGTCCCTCATGCTTACGGGATGTAGGAAGCAGACAGTCACCCAGGCAGATCAAGAGCTGCAGGAACTAGAGGCAAAGCTGCGCGAGACGGAGCAGCGACTGGCGCGCCACGCCAACACCGGCACCAACAATACCACCCAGCAGGTATCAACGCCCCAGCTGGATACCAGACACGCCGCTGACGGCGCGACAAGGCCTAGTCCTCTCGCCCAAAAGCCCATCTATCCCGACGACAGGCCTCACACTGGCGAACGCCCGCCAACCCAGAGAGCAAACACAAGCGCCATTACTGCCGGCATGCCAGGCGCATTGCCCGAGGACCCCTCGCAGCAGTACAATGGAAGCAGCGAATATGTCATAGTCGACAGGAGTGCGGGACAAGCCGCGCAGCGAGGCTACGGTTAAGCTTAAGTCAGCATCAGTTTGCACGTTCAGGTTGAAAGGGAGGCGGTCGTGCAATTATCCATCACGCTCGTCTGGTTCGGCTCAAGCCAGCTGAGCTGAGCTGTATTGTCGCTTAGTTCGCTGCGCGTGAGCATTTGCAAAAAGAAGCTTCCCATTGAGCGCTCGCTCCACCAGCTCTACCTCTGTACGTCAAATCTTGGCATCGCATCCCTCCGCACGTCTGGTAGGGTAGCTAGTAGCCTCGCAGCACTCTGCCCTTTTCAAGCCCGCCTTGTCCGTTGGGTTTACGTGCTACAATAATGGCTCTCTCGGCCGTTGGCTGCTGCCGCTTCGTCCACCCGTCGGCGTCGCGTGCAATTGGCCAAGGATGTGATGAAACATAGCTACATGTACCCAACAGCCGTGCACCAGCTCGTCCCCGCTACCAGCCTACTCCTACTGACGAAACTCTCATCCCACCTTGTTGAGTCTGGCACCTTCATCCGATGTCAGCCCTACTGAACCCGCCTCCCCATCTCATCATCCTGCCACAGCAGTGCCTCCAGGCGGGTGTTTGAGCCGATTCGGATAATCATGACCTGGACCGATATAAACAAGTCGCATTCGCCTCTGCTTTTGCTTGCACTTCCCACCCACGGGCGACACTGACCATTCCGATTTCTCTTTTGGAGCAGTTGGAAGTGCAATGTCCGGCTTTGCTGCAGACACCGCGTGGCTGCTCCTGCTCGCGCTGTGTGTCGTGGCAGTTGGAGCGCTGCTACGTCTGTATACGATACGGTATCGGCCTGGGTTGAGACATATTCCTGGGCCCTTCTTAGCTTCACTCAGCGACCTCGATCGCATCTGGAGCTGTGCCACCGGCTTGCAGATGAACTGTAAGGACCCCAAAGGCCCGAAAACATTCAATATCTAAAACACACGCTGACCTTCCGCCCTTTGCTTTAAGATCATCTTCAGCTTCATGAAAAACACGGCCCATTAGTGAGAGTTGGACCCAATCATGTCATGTTCTCTGACGCCGGCATGATCCCACAAATATATGGCATCGCTAGTAAGAGCAGCGTCAACGCCCCCCGACTGGAGCACATCTCAACTCTCACAATTGTGTGTAGGCAAATTCGCCAAGTCTTCCTTCTATGCTCCCTTCGACATCAAGACACCCACCGGCATCATGCCGACCGTGTTTTCAGTGCGAGATGGCGTTTGGCATCGAGACATCCGGCGACCGATTGCCAATGCATATGCGCTGAGCTCGCTCAAAGAGCTTGAGCCGATGAACGATGCGTGTTCCTCAGTAATCATGAGAAAGCTCGATGGCCTCGTGGGGACGAACATCGACCTCGGAGCCTGGGTTCACTGGTACGCCTTCGATGTGATCACATCCATCACTTTCTCAAACACTTTGGGAATGCTCGAGCAGGAACGCGACATTGAACAGATCATCGAAGCCATCGAAGGAAGACTTCGATATAATTCCATCATCGGACAAGCCCCGTACTTACATAAATACCTCTTTGGCAACGAGATCGTGTCCAAGCTAGCCAATCTGATACCAGCCTTTGAGGCTATGAACAAGTCGAAATATATCGTGTCTTTCGCAGCCAAACAATTGAAGCGATACGAGAATCAAGAGACGAATACGGCGCCTATTAAGGACATGCTTGATCGATTCAAGCGGTTCAAAGACGAGGAACAGCTAATAGACGATTCGATGCTCCTCACTCACGCAACGAGTAACATGTCAGTTGTCGGAAACGACGATGATCTTCCGAGACCTGCTGACGCGATATGTAGCTTTGCTGGAAGCGACACAACGGCAGCCAGTCTTCGCTCTGTCTTCTACTTCCTTTGCAAGAACAAAGAAGCACACGACAAGTTGCTCGATGAGATAGATGTGGCTGACAGTGAGGGCAAACTCTCTGATCCCGTCACCTTTGCCCAGGCGCAAGAGCTTCCTTACTTTCAAGCTGTGATTCGGGAGGCCTTGAGAATGCATCCAGCGGTTGGTTTGCTTCTGGAGCGTGTGGTGCCCAAAGGCGGCGCGGAAGTTGGAGGTGTCTTTCTCTCAGAAGGAACTGTTGTGGGAGCCAATCCATGGTGAGTTTCTACAACATTGGAGATGCATCCTATCTTCGGAGCTCTCGCTGATAGTTCTGCGTCTTTGCCACCAGGGTCATGGCGAGGGACAAGACAGTGTTTGGGCAGGACTCTTACTCGTTCCGGCCTGAGCGCTGGCTGGAGGCCGACGAGAAGCAATTGAAATTAATGGATCGCAATGATTTGGCGGTGAGTGGTACACCTATTCTCGTACGCGCTGAACAGTCTCGGCTCACTTGCACACATTAGTTTGGTGGAGGAGCAAGGACTTGCCTTGGGAAGAACATTAGCATTTTAGAGATGTCGAAGTTGGTGCCTCAACTCCTGCGCCGTTTCGACTTTGAGCTCACATATCCGGAACGTGAATGGCAGCTACATGACTATGTAAGTGACGTGAGCGATACATGAACGGCTTCCGAGATAATCTGTACTAATTTGCGTCTTTGCCAGTGGTTCGTGAAACAGACTGGACTAGTTTGTAAAGTCATACGGAGGAAACAACGCAAAGTGTAATGGCAGACTTCTAGACATCCAGACTTCTGGCAGTGAGTCCTCAAGATTTGGCTGCCCAAGTCGGCTGTCTGGATTCGTTCAGCCTGTTCCGAGACCTCCATAGCGGACAGCATCTCCCATTAGTTGAGCTTGCTGGTTAACCTTGCCAGTGAGCTGCCGAAAATGTTCTCCAGGATATCATCTTCGCTGCTGCGTCGGTCTTCGAGGATAGCAGCGTAGAATGCCGACTAAACGTTGAGAGAGCGGACTGTCTACAGCGGACTCTCCGAAGTGCTCTCTCCACTTTCCCCCTAGGTCTGGGAGTAGAGTAGCTTGCAAGGTGGACCAGCTCTGAGAACGTAGACGGAGGGAGTTTGAGATAGCGTGAAGTACGAATGTTTCTAATCCTCGATGTAGTTGGTCTGCTCTTGCTCTGTTCGATTCCTATGCCTTCACCCTTTTACCACCAATTTCTTTACAGGCTTAACGGGATCTTTCTTACCCCTCCCCGCATTCTCGTTGCGTGTCTTCGTAATCTCCCATAAGTCCTAAATCTTGCCCTCTTGTGTGCCAATTCAATACGAAGTTTCCCTGCACGTACGAACACCATTAATGCACTGGAAGCGCTCTCTTGAGTTCAAAGTATGGATTCAGCGACCGTCAGCGAATCTCTTCTTTCCCTTTCAAGAACCACCTGTCTTCCCCGTCCAGCTTGAGCTCCTCATAAAGTGTGAGGAGGCCATTCAACACGATGTTCCCCAGCTGCATCTTCTCGCTTATGTGTTCGAGCAGGGGCTGCGACAGTTGACGAGCGTATTGAGGGCGCAGCTTGTACTTTCCATCCTTATGGAGCTGTTGCAGCCCTATGCGGGTTTCCTCTTCTCCTCTAAAGAAATACATGTCTTCGCTATTAAGCTTCAGGTTATCGTAACGTGTAGAGAGTCCGTTCAACTTGAGCGTCAACGCCGATTCTCGTTGGCTGTTCCGCATTCCATGCTCGTGAAATGGCGTTTAGTGTATTCCCGACGTAGCTTTTCGGAGAGAGCGAGGTAACTGCAACTGCATGCCTTCGACACCTACAGGGTTGACTCGCTCTCCTCAGAATCAGATGTCGAGAACACACTGAACGCCAGTTCACGAGCATGGAATGCGGAACAGCTAACGAGAATCCAAGGAAACATTGCGGCGCTCTGGACAGTGTGGCTAGCCGGCAGAGTGGTGACGGATGTTGCGCAGCGCCAAGCCCCGCTCGCAGTGCAACATATCTCACTCAACAGCACGAAATTGGAACGTCTGACGCACTCCTCATGATTCTTGATCTAGCTAGGAGGCGTGGACATCTTCTAAGCTACAGGCAGGCCAAGTCTGCTGAAGACTATAGCCATCCATCGCAAACCGCAGCCATCGTCATCGCTCATCGTGATTTCATGCCGTAACAAAGGAAAATTTTGGCCGCTTGCTCTTCAGTTGCAATACACTGCCCCAGCGCCCAAGACAATGCAAGCTTGAATCCGTGATTAGAAACAGTCATGGTTAGACCGGGTATAGTGAAGGCTGGAGTAAGAAAAGCCTCTTTGTGAGACTCATACCGCTCCAAACACTCACTCGCTTTTGGAGACTTGCAAAAGCACCAGACATCAACCCGCTTATTTCTTGGATGCTTTCACAGCGGCTTTGGTGACTTTGCCGGCGCCAGCCTTATCAGACTTGGCGACGGACTTGATGACACCAACAGCGACGGTCTGTCTCATGTCACGGACGGCGAAACGACCAAGTGGTGGGTACTCGGTGAAGGCCTCAACGCACATTGGCTTGGATGGAATCATCTTGACGATGGCGGCGTCACCAGACTTGATGAACTTCGGGGTCTGCTCGATAGACTTGCCAGAGCGACGGTCGATCTTCTCGAGGAGCTCGGAAAACTTGCAGGCAATGTGGGCAGTGTGGCAGTCGAGGACTGGGGCATATCCAGCACCGACCTGGCCTGGGTGGTTGAGAACGATGACCTGGGCGTTGAAAGAGTCGCAGCCCTTTGGTGGGTCGTTCTTGGAGTCACCGGCAACGTTGCCACGACGGATCTCCTTGACGGAGACGTTCTTGACGTTGAAGCCGACGTTGTCACCTGGAAGACCCTCGGTAAGCTGCTCGTGGTGCATCTCGACGGACTTGACTTCGGTGGTGACACCAGCTGGAGCGAAGGTGACGACCATGCCGGCCTTGATGACACCAGTCTCGACACGACCGACTGGGACCGTGCCAATACCACCGATCTTGTAGACATCCTGGAGTGGGAGACGGAGAGGCTTGTCAGATGGGCGCTGCGGTGGGTCGATGTTGTCGATGGCCTCGAGAAGGGTCTTGCCAGTAGACTTGGTCTTGGTCTCCTTCTCCCAGCCCTTGTACCACGGGCAGTTGGTGGATGGCTCAATCATGTTGTCACCGTTGAAGCCAGAGATCGGGACGAATGGGACGGTCTTCGGGTTGTAGCCGACCTTCTTGATGAAGGAGGAGGTCTCCTTGATGATCTCGTTGTAGCGGTCCTCGGACCACTTGGTGGTGTCCATCTTGTTGATGGCGACGATGAGCTGCTTGACACCGAGGGTGTAGGCGAGCAGAGCGTGCTCACGAGTCTGGCCATCCTTGGAGATACCAGCCTCGAACTCACCAGTGCCGGCAGCAATGATGAGGATAGCGCAGTCGGCCTGGGAGGTACCAGTGATCATGTTCTTGATGAAATCACGGTGACCGGGGGCGTCGATGACGGTGACATAGTACTTGGGAGTCTCGAACTTCCAGAGGGCAATGTCGATAGTGATACCACGCTCACGCTCGGCCTTGAGCTTGTCGAGCACCCAAGCGTACTTGAAGGAGCCCTTGCCCAACTCGGCGGCTTCCTGTAGGACATATTATTAGCGCTGTCGCCGCAGTGAGATGGTGTTGGGGTCGATGCGAGATGCGCGGGCGCTGTTGGTGAGGGTGGTTGAGAATCATGGCGGTGATGGATGAAGTCATGCGTGGAGCCGCAAACGCCCAAGCGCAAATTTCTCGCACCCCACCATGATTTTGCCCCTCACCAAGCCAGAGCAGCCAGAGGTGATAAGCAGCGGAAATTTGCATGCGGGCGCTGAAAACGCATTGGTGGAGTTGACCTACCTTCTCGAACTTCTCGATGGTACGCTTGTCGATACCACCGCACTTGTAGATCAAGTCTGCGATATTGTGAGCCTGGCTGTGACGCATCGGTCGCGGAATGAGGGGCGCTTACGTCCGGTGGTGGTCGACTTGCCGGAGTCGACGTGGCCGATAACGACGACGTTGATATGAGTCTTGTCCTTACTGTGACATTGTCAGCCGCTGCTCTTTGATACCATGTCGCTGCTCTTGTCTTGTGTAGACGAGGCGGCTCGAGGTAGCTGGCCGCCGCTCGACGGACGGGGTGGAACGTACCCCATGTTGGCGGTGTGGTTGTTGTGTCGTTAGTGTGTGGTGTTCTGGAAGTGGTTGGAAGTACTGGAGGAGTTGCAGATGATGACGCTTAATAGTCAAAGGTATGCAGACGAGAGGAGAAAGAGCAGGAAGTGTCGAAGGGCTGGTGGAAGATTTGACAGTGTGCGAGATTGGTCGCGCGTTAGCGTGCTCAGAAGTGCCCTGCTGCGTTCTGTGGACTACCGTCGCACCGCACCTGCCTCGCCTGCCCCGCGCCTGCCTATGACTCTTCACCTCACTCACTCTTCACGTCGCACGTGGCAACCAGACGCCACGTCAGGTGCAGCACTGCAGGTGGCTCAATTCATTCACCGACATCTTCTCACTTCACATGCGTGCGGCCTTTCTCCACGGGCTCTCACTTCATTCGTCAACATCACCTCACTTGCCTGTTTCAAGCCCAGCAGAGCGTGAAGTCTCTTCCGACCCGGTGTAGACGTCAATGTTCAGGCGCGTCGAGCGTTTACAAGTCTGCATGCAGAGGCACCTTCTGTATGCACAAGACTGCCCTGGATGCAAGGACTGACCATTGAGAAGTGGAACGGATGAGCCCTGACAGCGAAGCTTGAGTGGCATGCGATGTTTTGATATCTTACTGTACTTTATACTCTGGGTATCTTTCCCAGCGGAAAGGGCGAAGCGTACCAGCACCCGCACGTGTGAGGAGGCTCGCAACGCGCAGAGCAGTTCTTGACAGGTCGATATTGGAAGAAGCTGCCGCTCGCTTGAGTCTGGCCCGTTGCTTGTCGTCTTGCTCGAGCTCCTCAATATTAGCGGGATCATCTGGGCGCCCACGTTGCCTTGGTTTCAAAGCAAGCTTCGTGCTGTTTCCACAGATAGCACCGCCGTCTGTATCAGTAACCTGCAGGCGAACGTTTTCGGGAAATGTCTCGAGCAGCGATCTCATGTCAGGGTCAACGCCCCCTTTCTGCAGATTTCGAAGTGGCACGAGATCAACATGCCGAGCCTGCTCGAAGCGCTCGAAGAGGTAGGTGAATGAAACGTCATTCTCAGCCTCGAGGTCGCTACCAACCGTTGTCTGGAACATCCATTGTGGTAAGCGAAAGTCTAGCTCTGGCGTTGCTGACAAGAACCCATTGCTTGTACGAAGGGATGTTTGCAATTGGTCCACGAAGGCGCGTATGCCACGATCTCGCCGGGCGACCTTCATCTCTGCCTTGATGCTAGCATTACGCGAGAAGACTAGATCCGTGATCTCGTTGGGCAGAGAGATAGCCCACTTTTGCTGACAGAAAACAGCTCTAATGCCAGTCAAAAACAGTTCTCTGTGCTCATCACGCCGAGGGGCCTCGTCCAATCTAAGACGAATTTCGATCTGTGGAAGTAATCTTGAAGGTTGTCGGCTTGAAGGTTGCTGGCTCGAAGGCGCAGGAACGAAGCGTGCGATTAGATGAGGGATTTTCCAGTCAAGGGGGTTGCGCTCCTCAGCAATCACACCCAAACGTAGCGGAGAGGAAGCCTTTGATGGCCCGGACCGGGTCGCTGTCTCGAAATAAGAGAGCACCGTCTCAACGCCAGCAGCACCGTGCTGTTCGACCATTCCTCCATTCTGGCAACCCTCTGCTTCCTGGCTGTCGCGCAGTGCTTTGGAGAAGTGGACGCACCAAGCGCCTTGCTCGATCTTCGAAACGTCAGGCCAGTATGAAATGGAGCCACGCTTACAATCGCTCAAAGCCAAATGGGGTTGTTTGAATGCCGCTAATTGCTGAGCGACGTCTGCGACAACATCCTCGGGATGGGACCTGGGTCCCCCGTCGATCATCCTGGTAGCAGTGGCCGTTGCCCGAACAAGGTCGCGATCAAGGTCCCGCCTATGCAATCTCCCTTTGACATTCTCTGAAGGAATTTCAAAGTTTCCTGCACTGTCAAGAGATGATTCAACGGGCTGCATTGCTGACGAAAGCTGGTCGACAGAGGCAACAGATTGATTGAGCAATGAGAGTAACAGGCGCTTAGCGTGGTTCGCTCCGGACTCGTTTCGATTGTAAATGGACATTATGCCTTTCTCCTCAAGCACGATGACTGACGAGGTTGATTGCGAGACGAAGCCAAGTTCCTCGTCTGTGAAAAGGGCAGCGTTCTGCTTGTCACGGCTTGCCGCGCTTGAGTGGTGCGCGAAAGCGACCAGATCAAATTGAGCCCGTACCGCATGCAGCAGAGCCATGTTGAATGAGACAGCGAGCTCTTCGGCATCCTGTCGCCGGCCTGTGATCCGAACGACACCGTCAGGCTCATACCGTTCGACTTCTGTCGAATTTAGAAGCATCTGAGATGGTATTATGCTCTCGTAAAGCGGTTTGCCATCCTGCAAGAGATCAAAGAGCATTGAGAGTTGCCATGGCTGGACGTTGATTTCAAGCTCGCCAATCTCTTGTGCCTCTAAATGAATTGCCACGTTCCAGACCAGTCGAACGATCTGCTCAGCTATCTGTACTTTGCTGCTCGAGCTACGCTGATGCGACTTGACAGCGCCATGCGCGGGACGATGCGTAATTGGCGTGCGACCAGCTTGCCATTGTGCGATGCTGTAATCTTGGATTTGACGTGCCAGTGTTTTGCTCTTGTTGGGGTCTGTACGTGCGGACAGTCGAAGTGAATTGACAAGGTACTGCTTCAACTGCTGCAAGGCGTAGCTCTTAGCGAGAAGCTGAACGAGCTTGTTGAAAGCGTCCTCGTCTATGACAGGCGCGTTGGGCCGCAAGGCATCGATTGATGCGCTCACCTCGCCGTCGGCTGGAGCAGAGTGTCTTGTCACCACAGCCTTTTCAATCTGCCTTGCGCTCAAAGTGGAATGCCTCAGGGAGCCTTCGGCGAGCCGAGAAGAGACAACCTCTGGCGATGGCTCAGCCGGCCCTTCTCTTACATCCTGCAGGACTATGACGCTGGAAGGCCTGTCCAGCGATTTCCGAGTCAATTCGGCAGAGACGACTCGTTGTCGTTTGCGACCCTGGCCCACGACTTTGCCATTGGGGTGAAGATGCTTCCATGTGTACGGCTTGTCAAATGCTTGAGATGTGCGAGTGCGAGGAGGCGGCGTGGCGTGGATGAGGACCAGGGCGTCGCGGAGCTGGCAGCGGCGGCATGTCGACAGATCAGAATGCCTACTCAAGGCCGTTCGCAAGACCATGGACGTTCGGAGTGCTCCCTCAGGCAACCAAACTGTCGACTTGAATATCCCTCTCCTCTTCAAGACCACCTCCCACTTTCTCGTCGGGCGTCGGGACTGCGGTCCGAGCCGTGCGATCATGCCGGCGACGTCTGTACGTCTGTCAAAGTCGCCCTCCAGCTTGCATGTGAAAGAGGACCTACCCTGCCCAAGAACTGTCCACTGGCGTCTCTCAGACTTCGCCGATCAACAGCATTGCAGCAGACGTGAGCGCTTGTTGCCCGACCTCGGCAGGAAAACGGAGCCATGACCTTGCGGCTATGGCAGACATCTGTGGCGTTTGCTCGGAAAATGAGTCCAAATACAAATGCCCGGCGTGCGGACTGAGATAGTAAGAGCGACGTCTCAGTTCACAGCCTCCAACTGCAATTGACAGACGTTCTCAGCTGTTCTATCGCGTGCTACAAACCACACAAAGCCGGACACGAAAATGAAAACAAGACCCAAAACATGAATCGGTGCGATGAAGACTCCCAGGAAAACTCCCAGGAAGGTCTCGACGCATCTGTCCAGCCAACACGCCAGAAGACGAACTTCGACGGGTTTGGAGAAGATCCAGAATTAAAGCGACTTCTACAGAGATATCCAACACTGCGATACGAGCTCCAGCTCATCTTCGGTGTGACGCTCCCGCCTGGCCAGGACGAAGCGCACAGCTGGAACAAGACGGCATGGTTTAGCGAGGGTCGTGATGGGAGCCGCAGCATCAGCCACAGAGGCCGTGGGCGGGGACATGGCCATGGTCGAGGACACCGAGACGTAGACCCGACGGCTCCACAACTGCACGGGTCTTGGACTCGCGAGAAGGGAGAGCAACAGGCATTACATCTACTGAAGAAGCTGAGAGAAGCCAGCAGTCCAGAACTGTCTGAAGGTATGTGTGAATTTATCAGCCTCTGTGGCATTAGATATTTGTAGAAACGAGAGCACTACAGCTTCCTCCAAAAGTCGAGGACGCTCTGCCGCCGTTTAAGCCTCTCTGCTTGTTGGATGGTCTCGACAGCGTCAGCAATGAGGTGTTCGTTACGAGGCTTCTCTGTAGAAAATGAATTTTGGACTTTGGCTGCAGAAAGGTCGGAACCTCCAGCACATCCTTTACATCGTGGTTCGCTGACGTCTAACGCCGTCTTCTTGTTCGACCTGGGCAAAAGGCGTAGCGTCTGGCGCATATCATCGCTGCCCTGTGATTGCTGCGACCAGTCCGGACGATCATCTCGAGTGTACTTTGGTCGTGGCTTGTCTGAAGAACCTCCGCGCTCGGGATTCGCATCGCTGCCTGTGTCAATCTCCGGCCGAGGCCACGCAGGTCCTTGAAGCGACAGCGGTCGACCGGAGCCATTCGCATCAGACAAGGCGTTTTCCTTGGGCAACACTACCATCATTGATCGTCTCTTCGTGGCGTCTCCTGGACGATATCTCGGCATAGAGTGGGCATTGATACGCGTCTGTCCGGCAGCCGCGACTGGCGTAACGATCGGGTCCAGGAGAGCAACATCGCGTCTTCCTCGTGCTGCTGGAGGCATTGGTCTTGCAGTTGCAGTAGCCTCGAATTGTCGTGCCGCATTGCGCGGAACGTATCGCCAGCCTTGGGCCGCGGGCTTCCTGTCTTTCGGACTACGAAGCGCGTTCTGCTCGAGTTTGTATGCTTCTAGTTTGCTGCACAGCAATGCGATGTTCAATTGCTCATTCCTCGCGTGGTTCGCCCCAAATGCGTTCTGTGTAGGCCAAGGACTTAGCAAGAAGTGTGTTGTTAGTTCTGAATTTTACATCTTACCATTGCGTGTCACCACTCAAGTTGTCAAGCTCCAGACCGCAATCTTCTCTGCAGGGACAAAATTTTTTTATGCTGACCTCTACCACCGCTGATGCCGCGAAGGACGGAGTGTAGGATGAAACAGGATGTTCTTCCTCCCGCAGTCTGCCTGTGATTGAGAGTCAATATTGACGTGTCTCATTACCAAGATTTCGCCCAGAGAGACAATCGTCCACGCGACACGGGGCGTCGACCATACGATGACTTCGAGTCTTCGACGCCCCTCCTGTCTCTTTACTATTCTCGGTTTAAGAATACCAATCAAGCGCTACTGCGATCAAGCGTCGAACAAGCTTTGCACAGATACGGCCGTGCAAAGTGCAGCGGGCGCCATTCCGGTCATCATTCATACGCCACTACCCTTAGACTGTTTCAACAGGCTTAGGGAACATCATATGTGCTGATGAGGCGTGAGAGCCTTGTATTCAAGACTTGACCCTGCACATGCTGCGCAGGCGCATTGCTGGAAAGCGAAGCCTCATCGAAAGCTGCTCGCATGTATTGCGCATTCAGCTTCACAATGTTCCTTGTCATGTGAGGACACACATGCCGAAGCTCGGCGCCGCCATGACTCCTAAACAGCGTGCTAATCAAACAAGAAAGCGATACTGAACGGCAATTGCGCTCATTGCTCAAAAGAGCCTGGCGTTGGCAGTTGACTTTTGGCGAGCAGCCGCTTTCCAAGATGACTTCTACGTCCGAGTGACATCCGAGACATTCACGGGAAAGCGTGAGATCTTTGACGCTATTTATGACTTAGCTGTAGTGTGTGTAGTAGTATGATACACATCAAAGCTATCCTACCTCGTGTCCGTCCGTGTCTATTAGAACGACCGCGAAGTTGACGCTCCATCGCCGAATGCTATCGTGAAAGCTGGTGCCCATGGAAGATCTGGTAAAGATTGCCAATATGCTCCTGCGAGGAAGAACAAAAGCCTTGACATGTTTCCTCATCCACGCCAGATCAAACGACAGCTTGTCGGATCTTGATGAAGCAGGCTAGGCTTGGTACCTAGGAGCTTCTTTAAGACTTGATGTTCCCTCACGAGACTGTGATTGCAGCTTACACAAAGCTGGAAATGTTACAACAGGCAATCGTCTGGTCATTGTTGCACGTAATACCGTCATGGCCTATCAAGCGACTTTGTCGATGCTCCCAGATCCGGTACTCGTAGCTGGAACTTCGCCCTTTTGACTTCGCAGCTTCTCTTCAAACTTGGCGAACTCCTGCATCGCCACCTCTTCTTCTTGGTCCATAACTTGCCGCACGCCTTGTACCTCTTCGATATAGTGCATCAACATGCTCTCGATGCCGTTCTTGAGCGTAACAGTGCTGCTGTCACAGGTTCGACAGGCACCGCGAAGCTTCAGCAACACCTGACCATCGTGGAAGCCCCGAAATTCAATGTCACCGCCGTCTTCTTGAATCGCTGGTCGGATACGGGTCTCGAGTAGCTCTTGAATCATGCCGACAACCTCCTCATCTTCGGGGGCATAGGTAGGCTGGGCCTCTCCAGCAGATTGTCCTTCGTCTCCTGCCTTGCTGTCTACAGTGTTCACGATGGGCTGACCAGTCGTGACTGCTTCCGTGATCAAGCTGAACACCTCAGGCTTGACGTGCGCCCATGGCGTGGAGCTGTCCTTGGTAATTGTGATGTAGTCTCGGCCATAGAAGACACTCGCCACACCGTCGACATTCATGAGTTGCGATGCAAGAGGCGAAGGATGGGGCGGCGCGAGAGTCGAGCGCGGGGAGAGATATTCGAGGAAGCCCGAGGGAAACGTGTCGGGCAGGATCTGGTGATTCGGAATGAATTTCAGCGCATCGGCATTAGGCGTTTCCTCTGTTTGGATGAAGATGGTTCGCTTTGCTTGGCCCGCCGCAGCTGTCGGCCGCCCCGCCGGTTGGCTGTATCGCTGCACCGTTGGCCTCTGCGTCCTGCTGCTGGCGGAAAGGGGTGTGGCTCGCGGCGAGTCACTGAACGCCCGCGTGCTGTGTCTGTTCCCGCCGGCACCGCCGCCGCCGCCGCCACCACCACTGCTGCTGTTGCTGACACCGAGGCGGGCGCATTGCCGGGCGGGGACGGACACGATGGAGGGTCGGCGAGAGGCTTGCGAGAGTATTCTGATCGCTGGTCTGGCCGACATGTCGAAAGCTACGAAGGGCTTGTGGAGGTGCTGTCTAGGTGCAGTGTGCAGTGTGCAGTATCATCGCAATGGAATGTAAGCAAGGCGACCCTTAGGTAAGCGGGTAACATTGCATCATAACTGTAAGCTTGGCCGTGTCTACGTGTACATGTATGTTATTACAACATTGACCATATGCATGTTGACATCTCCACCACTATCTATCACTGTAGGCACTTCCCCTCGCGAAAGCTGCAAAGTCCAGTCCAGCTGCTGTACCATTCGTGCGCTTGTCTCCCAGGCCCAAAGGATCGCCCTCTGCCATATCCAACTGATCTAGTCTCATGCTCATGTCGGTCAATGCATCTGCATCTGTGCTTGCCTGAGAGTCTTCCGCTGGAACCCGGTCTGTAACTGGCTCGTCAGAGGTTTGATACCGCGAAGAGGACACGCCTGGACCTAGTTCCATTGACGCCGGGACTTTGTCACTTCTCGCTCCGAAGCTAGGCACACTGCGGGTGGCCGCCAGCCCACGAGACCCGGCATTTGGTAGGTCAGAAGTTGGCGCTTCCAAATCATCTAAAGATGCTTTCGAGGACGATGTGGCGAGTCCGCCCGGCAGAACGTTAGATTCCAGGTCGGGCGGTGCCAAAGAGCGAGGAGTGTTCATGTCCTCGTCCTTGCGGTTGAACAGGAAACTCCACCATCGAACTTCCACATCTCGGTCGGAGCCGCTTCTGCGCGGAAAAAGTAGAGGGTCACCGTGGTTGGCGGAGAACGCTGGGTTTACAAACTCCCGTTGGCGAGACAGAAAGAATGGCCAGACCGAAGGAAGCTCAGTCTGATACTGCGCACGCTCCCTTTCATTGTTGAAAAGGAACTCGCCGTATTGGCCCGAATAGACTTGATAGAGCAGCCTCTTTAAGAAGCGGTCATTGAACTCGAAAGCGTCGGGAAACTGGTACAACAGCTGATATACGGAATCCAGAAATTGGTGAAATATTGGTGCAATCTCGTCCTCTTTTACTTTGTGCTCTCGCTCCTTCCCAGACGAAGTGCTCGCCGGTGAGTGGAGAAGAGGGTTGGGAGGCGGGGAAGGCGGGCGCGAGCTCGTTCCGTCGATGCTGTTCCGACTGTCATTTTGTTGGCGGAACAAGTTCCCTCGGTTCTTCTCGAACCAGTTCTTCGCTCCCGAAAGAGCCTTGGATCCAAATGCATTGATGCCGCTCGCATCGGTGAATCCGTTTTCCTTTGGTCTTGACGGATTGATTTTCTCATTCTCAATATCAAACCATTTCTCGCAGCCCATGATGCCGTTGCGATCGCTGAACTTGTGACCAAAGGCTAAGAAGTCCTTTTGCACCAGTGTTATAAACCCTTTCAAGGTTCGGTAGTATGGATCAAGCATGATCTCCGCCAGTGCTGCAACCTGTGAGGTACGATCCCAACCATCTGAGCAATGCACCAGCACATGGCTGCCACCAAGTCCAATGACGCGAGCCACCATCTCTGCGCCGTCTAGAAGACCGGATATGTGACTGAGCCAGCCTGACTTCCGTAAAGCCTCTTGGTTCGGCTTCAAGTCCAAGTAATCTGCGCTGCCGAAGCTCTCGATGACCTGGTTGAGGGATTTCCGCATCACGTGAATGTTGGCAATGTTGAGAAATATTCGCTCAGGAGTCGCGCCTCCAGGTCCTGGATAATTGGATACATCCTCGATGCCTCCGCCCGTAGCTCGATTGGCCAGAGCATTAATTCTGGGTCTTGCGTCGACGATCATGTTCCGTCTGGTACTGCCATATATCTTCTTACGCGGTAGACTTTCTTGCTCGAGGAACTTTTGATCTAGTGCCGTGTCACTTTGACTCAGAGGAAGACCCGAAGGTCCAGAGCTATCTTCTCCCAAATCTAGGCTAGGCGTGAGACTTGCTGGATCTACTGTCTGATCTTGGACCGGATCACCGAGGTTCGCCTCCTGCAGAGGTAGATGACTGGAAAAGATCGCGCACACGAGACGCTCATCTTGGGGATTGCGCTTACCCTGGATGCCTGGCATGGGTTGTGATGACCGAGTAATACTTCCGCCGTTGGAGTGGAGATAGGTAAGTGCTGGTACCCTTTGCTTTGAACGATACACGGCCCCATATTTGAGCATGTTATCGCTGACAGTGCACGGGACGCATAGCGTGCTTGGGTAAGTCGGAGAAAACACATAGTCATGGTTAATGTCTGAAATACGCCATGCGGATCCAGGTCCTTCTGCCGCCTTGGCTCCAATGCCCATGCGAGCAAATTCGCGTCGTGCATCATAGGAGACATTCCCGACATCGAGTTCTTCCTTCGGAGCTTTGAAATGGAACGCATGTATGTCCTGGATGCGGTCGAGGCAACAATATTGGCGGAGGTGATTGAACACCCCACGAGCTGCTTTCTCCGCTGTTCGTTCCGAGTCTCCAGAGAAATGCAGAGCCAACATCTGAAAGTCTCTTCGCCGAATTCTAATGACCGGTTCCCTACCATTCGACACGTGCAAGTGATCACCAGCGCCTCCAGCTGAAGGGGAGATTGGCCTTGACGGTGACGAGTAGGGCGCTAGCCGAGACAAGTCTGTTGATGGCCGGTCGTAAGCGCCAGTCCCGTATACTGGGGGGAACTGTGCGTAGTCGGGAGCATCACTACCCTCAGCATCTTCTTCGACGTAGCCAGCATCTGCTGCGCGTGTATTCAGCGCGTGTCCTGAGCGGAGCATGCAGTGGTTGATCAAAGGGTATGGCAGCCAGACTTCTCGTGTGCGGCGTGTCTGCTTGGCACCTGTCCGCGGAGACGTAGAGACGGAGGCGTTGGCGCCCTCTTTGACTGAATGCTGCGGAATGAAAGACTGGGTGGTCGGAGGCACAACGCCGTCAGAGCCCTTGCCACTCGCCTGGTCGACTCTGTCCTCGGGCATGTAGACGAAAAGCAGGTGGTGTCTTAGCAAGTGCAGAGTCCCGCGGTTCGAAGTCCCCTGCGATATAAGACGCACATTCTTGATGCGATCGTCTCTGACCAGCTTGGACTGCTCCATGGATACAGATCTTTGCGGGCTGGCTGTGGAAGGCTACGTGCACTTTTCCTGTATGTCGCAGCCTGCGTATTCACACGACGGTTGGAGGTCGCGAGCCCAGACTTGTGGAGGGAGAGCCAACCTGAGCATCGCGAGCGCGTGCTGGCAACCCGTTTGCTTGCAAGGTGCACGTTCTGGGATGCGTATATGATGATATTTGCGTGGCGCGGAGGGGTGACGTGTGGTTGGTGAGTGCATGTGAGTGAGCGAGCCCTGCCCCATGTGCCCTGTGCCATGTCAACCGTGCAACCCGTGTCGGCCTGCACGCGATCCGAGCCGATGCCAAGACTTCGACCCTCCGGCGGCACCATCAGCGAAATCTCGTCTGCTCCCTACTACCCTCTCACCTCTCCACCGAGCACTCACCTCCACCCCCATCACCACCACCAACCCATCGACCGACCAAAGGCGTAGCTTGGAATAAAGTTTGCGTCGACGAACCCCTCTGCACATCCACAGACGACAACATGGTTGCAGGACCTGTACGTGTGCACTCGCTTTGCTGCCCGCCGACGCCTTGACTGGCAGTCCGGCATTGAGCAGTAGGCTGAGAATGATTTAATAGAAGAGACCAACCGCGGGCGGCGGCGGCCTGAAGGGTGGCACCAAGAAGGGTCAGAAGGTGACCAAGAAGGTAAGACTCGACATACCTCCCCCCATTTGCAGACTGACACGGCGCGTTCACTGACGCTCTACTTCGATTCACCAGTTCATCATCAATGCCACCCAGCCCACCCAAGACCGCATCTTCGACCCGTCCGCCTTCGCGACCTTCCTCCAGCAGCGCATCAAGGTCGAGGGCCGCACCGGCAACCTCGGCGACAACATCACAGTGTCGAACCTCGGCGACGGCCGCATCGAGGTCGTTGCGCATCAGGAATTCTCCGGTCGCTACCTCAAGTACCTGACCAAGAAGTTCCTCAAGAAGCAGCAACTCCGCGACTGGCTCCGTGTCGTCAGCACTCAGAAGGGAGAGTACAGCTTGAAGTTCTTCAACGTGGTCGGTGAGGAAGGCGAGGAGGACGAGGACTAGACACCAGGCAGCAGGGTCGAATGTTCAACGACATGACGTACAAGTACTCGCGCGGAATGTCGCGCCGTTCACAAATGCAGACCATTGTGCTATGGGAGCAGTCTAAAGGTCCAGGAGGGAATTGCGCGCCGCATATTATCTGGGCTGCGCTCGTGGTGAAACCGAACGGAGCTTGATTCTGTGCCAAAGCCATTTCTCTCTGTCCCCTGTCTACTCAAAGGTTCCCGTGAAAATTGCACCACGTGCATCGTCCGTCTTCTCCACACCATTGATTGATGAGAAGGTCAGAGAAGCAGTCACAGGCACAGCAGGCCGACTGGATTAAGGTAATGCTGCACGTTCAATCTGGGCTGCGCTGGCTACAAATCGAATCTATAGAGTTTGACAAAGCTATTTCTTCCCTGCACCACGTCTATTCAGCCCATGCTTGAAGGCTCTACCGTGGGCTTTGCGGATCTTCCCATCATGCGCCACGCCACCCTTAGCCTTCGCTCCACCAAGACCACGCCTTTGTGGCTTCTGCAAGGGTGCTGCATCCAGCTTCTTCTTCGCCGAGAGTGCGTCTTCATCGATATCCATGTCATCATCACCTCGCACGTTCTTGAACTTCAGTTTCCCGCGCTGGCCTCGCTGGGGTGCGTTCTTGCTCTTGATCGCTTCAACATAGGCATTGATTCCTCCTTCCAGCGTGCCATCTCCAGGGTCCTCTCCATCGACCATCTCGTCATCATCAAACTCGACAACCTCTAATTCCGAGTCGTCATTTTCATTGAACAACAGCTTTCCGTCAAGATCGACCTTCGCTCGGTTGGCCTTGCTTGCTGAGTCTGAGCGCTGCTTGCCAGGCTTTGTAGAAGAAATGTGCGCGAGGGCTCTTTGATCAAGAAGGTCTAGTGGCTCGTCTTCGTCTTCGACAATGTACTGACTGGCGCCTTGCCTCGCCTGCTTGTCCTTGGCAACAGATCGACCGAGAACATCGTCATCAGAGATGTCGGAGTCTGAGTCGGATGCCGACCCGTACACGGCTTTGTCGTATTCACTCTCGAATTTGCCTTGCCTTTCTTGGGACGCTGCAGCGCCGTCTCCGTCCTCTGCGTCGCGCTTCTTCTTTCGCCGCTCACGTGTCTTGCGAATGTTGACAATGAGCTTGCGATCGGATTCGGGTGTGTATCTTTCGACGGTTTCCGCGCCAAATCGTCGAATTATGCGTTCAAAGATGTGCTTGACCTTGGCCTTGAAGTGCTGCTTGTGCTCGTGGCTCCACACGATGAGGTTTGGTATGAGCGACTGGAGTCGCGGCATGACCAGCGAGGTGGGTAAAGATATAATGCACACTTTCACGAATCCGAGGCAGGAGCGTACAATTTCGCGGTTGTTGGAGGTCAAGAAGAGATCCATCGTTTGAACTAGATCCGTAACTGTAGTCTCTGACAGACGGCCGTGAAACTCGTACAGCAATCGTGTGAGCGCAGTAATCGACGCCGATATCATGTGCGGTGTAGATCCAGCGAGTCCCGCAGATACCATGGTGAAATACTCTTCCAGTGTTGCAGCCGCGGCGGGCGAGTCGGAAGTCATATGCGGAACTTTGGAGTTGACGACAGTACCACCTTCAGCCATCTTCTCGCCCATCAAGACCAGTAAGTCGAATGCTGCGGTGCGAGCTTTCTCGTTGACCTCTTTGCAGCCGATCACGACTTCAGAAATGATAGACGGAATAAAATGCAAGTCTGATGATGGAAGACCGGGGATAATCTCAGCGATGGAAGCTAAGCGATCTCGTTGTGCAGGTGCTGAAGCCTTGTCCGCCGCAGCCAAGAGTAGATTTTGCAAATCTTCGTTGCGTTCCACCAGCGCTTGCCGTCCTCTTTCCGACTCGGATAGACGCGGGATGAGCTTGTACGCTTTCTTTTGAAGCTGTGCGTCGTCCTGCTTGTTCACCACGTTGGCAGCCATGTTGAACAAACCTGCAAAGCTCTCTCGGGGCAGGTATGTCGCCATGGTGATGACCAGATCCATGAGCGTGTGTGACGTAGGCGGCATTTTGTTCTTCTGATCCTTGCTCGGCTCGTGCTTCTGTTTGCCTGCTTGCGTTTGGGGTTCTCTCGCAGGGAGCGAGTCTTCCAGCATGCTCGCCACCCTCTGAAAAGTCTCCAGAAGTTCTTGCTCTGGCGTGATGCTGAGGTACACGTTGATGCATTGCAGCAGATTGCCGCGATTGTGCGGCAGTGTCTGACTATAAACGTTGAAAAGGACAGCGAGCAAATTACTCGTGAAGCCTGACAAATACTGCAAGTTTTGCTGTGCCTCAACTTTGGTAACCCTGCCTTGCTGAATCAGGTCTTCCTCGTCATGGTCCAGTTCCGCGATGACCTTATTCGTCTCCACCAAGTTTTGCAGTGCTTTGCAGACGTCCGTTCTCATTTGCGGCTGCTGGTATAGCAGATTGCTTAGCATCTCTGCGAAGCTTTCATCAAACGCTTCTCTCAAGTCAAGAGGAAGCTGACAGTATCCAGGGAGACAGGACCAGATTTGGCTGACTACAGTCTCGAATATTTTGATCTCCATTGTTTTTTCCGCACTGCCGTGACCCATAACTCGCTGGAACATCGTTTCGCTGAGCGGCACCAGCTCCGCCTTGAAATGAGCCAGACTAGTGTTGCTGACCGAATCACGTATGATCGGCAGTAACCACGCCCGCCCGGGTCCAGCGCCCCGTCCGCCAAGGTTTAGAGGTAGCGCATGGAGCACGGCTTCAGGACCGATAGCTTTGATAGCAGTTGCAAGTACGGCGTCTGCTTCTTTCTTCCCTGCGAAGGAGTCATCGCCGCGGAGATTTCCGACAGTTTCAACGACGCTGTCCAGCAATGGATGCGCGCGCCATTTCAGAACCTCGAAAGCTGCCGACAAAACGTTGAAGACTTCCATCCATGCGGTCTGATACTTGACGTTGAGCAGCTCTTGCAGCGTTCTAGCCGTGCTCTCGAGAGCCTTCTCATCCATGATGGAAGGGTCCAGGATGACGGGATCTGGGATGCAGGAGTGCAGCAGCGAGATCAAACATTCGGAAGCAGAGACACGAATGTTGTGCGAAGAAGATGTGAGGAAAGAAGAAACTTTGCGAAACAAACCAGGTAGCTTTTCGAATGTCTCCTCGGGTTGAATCTGGGAAGATACTTCGTGGCCTCTGCTCAATACAGCAATCCAGGGAGGCAGCAGCTGTGTATCGTTCGGCGATGGTTGTAACTCCGAGATGATCTCTAGCAGCCTCGGGAGCTTGGACGAAGACACTTCATCCGCCAGACCAGCAAATATGACCTCGAATATTTCGAAAGCCGCCATTGTCAAGAACTCATTGCTACCCCTCGAGATGTTGAGCAGCAGCTCGCAGAGCGCGTCAATCTTCTTGCTCGGCCAGCCCGTTTGCGCGGTGGCAACTGTCTTGACCAACTGTAAGGCATGCATCATATTTGGATCGTGTGAGCCCTCGTCCCTGTGTCTCTGCCTTATCTTTTTGCTGCTTGCTTCTTCGGCAGCAGACTGCAGATGTCGCATCGCAGTCTCGGCGCACATGTCTGACGCAGGGTGGTCGAGTGAAGGGGAAGGTGGTGGATGCTTGAGGACGTTGCTCAACGCTTCTTGAGCTCGCTTCCTGACCTTCGGGCGATGATCTATGGCCAGGGCAAGCAGAGCACCGATCGCGCCTCGAGGGCTCGTTGGCGACTGCGGAAGCGTCCACGCTTGTGCATCTTGTGCAAACAGCAACGACTCCAGGCAGCCGATACTGGCTCTCAGTAGCGGCGCCTCAGCATCCGTGTGCGTGACGGCTGGGGCAAGACTCGCGAGGATCTGGGGGAATTTCGACCGTAGCAAAGGCGCGGGGACGTGGCTGGTGACGAGATCGAGCAGGTAGACGACGGCGGAGGCGACATCCTTGTTGACGATTCCTTTGTCGCTCGAGATGGTATTGCCCAATAAGGCCAGAAGGGCGGCGAAATATGCGGTGGGCGTGGATTCGCTCTGTTGGCTGCGCAGCGTGTCCTCGATTGCGCTCAGCACGACTCCGGTCTGCTGCTGGTTCTGCAGCTTGGGCGACGCGCGGATCTTGTCGAGCCTCTCGTGCAGAGACGGCGTCGTGGTCGCGGTGGTGGTGGCGGTCGCGGTCGCGGTCGCGGTCGACGGCGCCATGTCTACCTAGCCAGTGCACATGGACGACGAGATGGTGATGTGCCCAAAATTTATCGACGTCGGAACAAGAAGTCGGAAGATCGGGATGGTCCACACCGTCCGGTCAAAAGTCGTGCTGTTTGGCGAGCATCCGGACACGATATGGGTCGGACAAGTCGCACGTACCTAGTACGTTACCTGCCTCGTACCTCCTAGTACTCCTAGGTAGAGTCGTAGTATACATACATGTACACTTGTCCAGTACTGCAGACATGCGCTGCCCCGAATCGACTGCATCTCGAGGTACCACGGCAGGCTCCTACTACCAGCCTCGTATCCGTTGTTCCACGCGGTCTACATCCTTCCACGAGAGCACAACATGCCCAACATACGTCCAGGCAACCTTCGGCAACTCCATGGCATACTTGGACTCGGCACTCCCCAGGCAGTCTCGTCTTTGCGTGACGCCGTTCTCGTCTGCATCGACTGTGAGGCCTTTGAGCTCAACCAGCATGAGGTGACGGAGATCGGCATCTCTGTGCTTGATACTGCCAAGATCCAGGGCGTGAGTCTGCTTGCAACTTCGTAGTAAGTGCGCTTCTGCTAAGTAGTCTCCTCCTCTGCTAGGTTGGCCCCGGCGACCACGCGGAACACTGGACGGCCCAGGTGGAGTCCTCTCACTATCGGATTGAGGAGTACAAACACCGCCGCAACCGACGCTTTTCGAAAGGGGACCCTGATGGCTTCGAATTTGGCAAAAGCATTTGGCTGTCAAAGATGCATGTCAGAGATGCTCTGCTGAAAGTTTTCGAGACTGCAGGGGGCTCGCCATCTTCGACCTCGAGGGACGTTGTTCTCGTAGGACATGCGCTTTCGAACGACATCAATTACCTTTCCAGGCTCAACTTCCACGTGGAACAGGTGGCCAACATCAAACTCAAGATGGATACGCAGACTCTCGCCACATCCAAGAAGCAGTCCGTGGGCCTACGCAACTTGCTGGCAGCGCTTGGTTCCAAACCTCAGCGCCTGCACAACGCAGGTAAGCAATTGCGGAGCGTGAATACTGAGACTTTCGGCGCAGACGGACTGCCGTTCGAAAATGCAATGTCTTTGGCAGCCCGCTTGTGACCGTTGCTGCATGCAATGAACACCCTGGCGACGAGGGCTTTGGAACTCCCCAGTGGCTGCATCGCGCTCAATTCTCTTCAGTCTTAATTGGCACCATGTGCCTGTCGTGACACTGCAGAATTTCGCGCACTTCGCTTTCTTCATATTACGTTCTCTTATAATCTCTTGATCTGACTCGCAATTTGCTGCTCGCAGGAAACGACGCCGCCTGGACATTGCGGGCGTTGCTACTCTTGGTACGTCTCTACATGTGACCTCGAGGTGCTGCTTAGTTGATCCGCTGACTTGATCCAGGCTGTCAAAGAGCATGTCAGCCCTGGTTGTGTCGGCGCAACTGTGCAGCTTCAGGCTACCCAAAGGCGAGCTGCTCGAAACTCCTCTGGAGCGAGGGCGACATCTTCGGTACATCCTGCCGAGACCATCTCTTCCCGTTCAGATCAGACAACAAACTCGACGCAGAAGACGAAGGCGCTCGAGGGTACAGCAAAGCGTGGAGCCACCAACGTACAACCAGATGTCACCGATGACAGGAACCGCAACAAGCGAATGAGAAGTCAAGGCGGTCAAGCGCCTGTAGAAGATGAGTACAGGTGTCACTCTCGGACGGGGCAGAACGGAAGTTGCGACCCAAGCAATGCTACCTAGGTGCTGGGAGCGACTGCGTGCATCGATACATCGTCGCTTGTTGCTCTCAACAGATCGACTCGGAGAAACGAAGATTGCAATCACGTTCTGAAGTCCATCTCAAGCCCAAATACCCCAAACATGCCGGGCGACCAGATGTTCGGAAGTATCTTTATCGCAGCTATCCTTCTCACACGGTTCGTAGCGCTTACCGTTGTTGGTATCGTCATTTGGCGACTTCAGAGTCGTATGTGCCACCGTGCCAACGAAGACATCAACTCCAACGACCTCGAGGATCAGTGACCTGCGCAAATTTGAGCTCCGAGCTTCCTATTGCGGACGCGGTAGTGAGGAAGGATGCAACAACTTTTCGCGGCTGGGCAGAACGTTCACATCGTGAGATGTTTGATGCAGGGCATTTGACACATTCATTGCCGCGGCACATACATAGAACCTGGAAGGCGATCGCTTCGGATTAGCTTTTCGATTGTATTTCTGGTCAACGGTTCATGCTCCATTCCGTTGCTATGTCGCGCTGGCCTTCTCCGCCCCACTTCGAGGATGGCGATCCACCTGGTTTAAGAACGCCCGAAGAGAGACAGAATCTTGGAACAGATAAATCTTTCCCAAGGACAGGGACGAATCGTGTCCCCTAAGCTCTCGATCCAACGCTCGTTCGCTTGCTTTTGAATTGAAGAAGGCGAAAGGTCGATACGAGCAAAGGTCGATACTCCTTCTCAACCCTCCTTCATCTTGGTGCAGGCGAGAACTTAAGCCCACCCTGTAGACCATTGAATCCGTACCTGGCCCAGATCGAATGTCGCTATAGCTGCAGCCGCAGAAAAGAACTTCATTGCTTTAGCCAGCTTCTCTACCCGCCCGTCGACGCTCTTTGGCTTCCTTCTTCGCTCTCCGCTCGTCAGCCAGCTTCTTATTAATCTGCTTCTCCATTCTATGTTCATCTTCCATCTTCCTCAAATCCCGTTCAATCTGTTGATTGCGTATCTTGGCGTCCTGTCTGGCTTGTACTCGCTCTCGCAACAACAGCATACTCGCCTCGATCTCCTTGGTCTGGCTGGCGCACAAGTCCGCCGGCGAACTGATATGGGGATTGTTGGTGAAGAAGTCCTCGGCGAAAGTGTCCAGTTCAGATTTAAGTCCCGGTCCGCCTTCGAGATAGCCGGCGGGATGCGTCAGTTTGATGCCAGGAATGGAACTAGCAAAGCAACGTCGGGTGTCATCCAGAGGCAGTGGGAGTTCGTTCTCGCTTACTATGGGCAAGCTGAGCGGCGAGATATCTTGGGCGCGAATGGACACACCGTTGACCGCCTGCTCGGTACTGTCTTCGGGGATGACCCTGATGCCATCGGCAGGCTGGGTGTGCGGTATCAGAACGATGCGCATGACGGCATCCTCGAAAGCCTCATTGTACTTGAGATCGTGCGGGACGTAGGTAGCAAATGCGCCGTGGGGAGCTTCCTCCTGGGGCGGTGTTGGCGCGCCAGTAGCTCGCAGGCCTGGACTTGATGTCACAGCGCCTTGGGCATCCGCGCTCATGGCCGCGCCTATTACATTCGACGTGGTCGCTCGGCAGACAGGTAGACAGGTAGTCCTAGGTGGTCTGTCGAGGGCTCGCTAGGCAGCTTTCGCGTGTTTGTGCACACTCGCCGCGGTCGAGTCGATGGTGAGCTCTGCGACCAATGTTGGCTTGGTCCGGTGTGCGGAGAAGGAGGAGTGGGCAGAGGTGGCGGGGGTGGCGGAGAGGGAGCTCGAGTCGGCGGAGTAGTGGTAGTAGCGGGCGATCAGGCTTGCGCTCCAGCTGATGGCAAGCAGGAGAGCGACGATGAAGGCGAAGAGCAGGAGCGTGTACGGTTCCAGACGTTCCATATGTTCCATACCTCCAGTGCCACCATATTCACGCCTCGGTCTGTATCCATGGATAGTAGAGAGAGTCAAGTGATCCATGCACGTTGCTGGCTCGGAAGCATTGACTCCCGGCGCGTCCTTCGCAGTCGAGCGCGCCCGCGCGACGAGAGCATCATCACCTCTCCCTCTCTTCCCCCATCCCCTCCCTCCCCTCCCACTGCCATCACCACCACCCACCACCCACCGCCGCCGCCACGGCCTGCCGCACACCACACACGACAGCATGGCCGCCAGCGGCGTTGCCCACCCTCACCCGGTCGTGGACCCCGACTTCCGCTCGCTCAGCCGCCAGCCGCCCAGCGATCCGGACATCCAGGCCACGCTATCCGACTTCCTGACCTACACCGAGCATTTCCCCTCGCACCTGACCCGTGCCCTGACGTTGATCCACGAGCAAAGAAGCAAGGCCGAGGCGCGCATCCAGTCTGTGCACCGCGACACCACCGTCTACAGCACCCTCCCTGTCCTCCGACATGAGCAGCCTCCGCCCGCCCCGGTCAGCCTGCGCCAGCACATCAGCCTGGCCCTGGACGATGCGGAAGCTGCATGTCGCATGGCCGTTGAAGAGGCGGTCCGCCTGGACGAAGAGTGTCAGCGAGAGGCCCGCAGGCTCGACATCGTCACCGAAAAGCTCAAGGCGCAACCAAAGCCGCCGTCGCGCGATCCCACCCCAGAGCAGAATGCACTCACTTCGCCCAACTTGAAGCGCGAGCGCCGTATGAGCACCAGAGCCGACGATGCTACTGCGCTCAAGCCCGAGAAGCAGTCGCGTCGCGTCCTGGATAAGGCCGCCAGCAAGCTGCGTGGCCGGAAGATCATGGTCCCCGGCGAAGTCCTTCCTCCGCCAGACCCGAACGCTCCTCCCGAGAGCATGTCTGACTGGATGAGCACTCCCCGACAATCTCCTCCTCTACTTGATGTTCCTACTACCGAGCCAGAGAAGGACAGGAAAAAGGCCAACACCCCCCGTCCACGATCTCGCACGCCCAAAGCCCCAAAGCCCTCCGCAGAGAGAGACAAGGACGACGAGAGGAAAGAAGATAGGGATCGGGATCGGGAAAGAGAGAGGGATAAGAAGACGCCAAAACCGAGAGGCCCCCGAGCACCTGGGCAACCTGGCACCAATGCGCATTCAGCCGTTGCAGGCATTAGCACTTCAAATGCTCTACTGGCGCTCACAGAACCCCCGACTGACGCCGCAAAAGGCAGCAAGTGGCTACCGTGGATCAAGCTTACCGAGTGGGAAATGGCGAAATTGAGGAAACGCATGAAGAAGAATGCAATCTGGGTGCCTTCACAGACCATGGTACGGAGGGAGCTGAAGAACTTAGGCCGTGGGATTGCGGGAAAGGAGGCTGCAAGGCAGGTTGCCGAGGCTGAAGGCACTGAGTTTGTGGATGAGCACAGCGAGCCAGACCCAACGAAGGTTGTGATTAGCGGCGAGGAGACTGACCAGATCAATGCTATGCTGGGACCACCCGCAGTCTATGCGGACGATGAAGACGCCGATGCAGAATTGATCAATCGTGGAATGAGGCTCAATGAAGCCAAGAAGCTGAAGAGGCAGCGTATGCTGGAAGAGCAGGCACTGCAAGCTCAACTGGCGCGAGAGCAAGGGATGGAGCCCCCAGCAGAAAGCAAAGTGCCGACTCTATCGCCTGAAGGTCACAAGAAGCGCAAGCGAGATGCCACGCCAGCGTCCGCCTCTTTGAATACTGCAGACCCAATCTTCCCGGACGTGAAGCCGCAGGCCAAAAAGCTCAAGATCTCTGCCCCGTCGGGCAGCACATCCAAGACATCCAAGGTCCCTCTTGCTCCAGCCGGAGCTTCGGCCACTCCAAAACGAGATCGAAATCGTCGAGCCGCGACACCTCCAGCCTCAAGGAGACCGACCATCACGATAAAGGTCGGCAAAGCTGTGTCGGAGGAACCTCCCAATCGGCGCGCGAGCCTGCGTAGGAGCAGTAACGCGAGCATGCCGAGCAACAGCGTCCCGTCCACGAACACTCCGACTTCACCAAGGAGTATCAGCGCCAAGGAATCCACAACCAAGAGTGGTCGACGCAGCAAGCGACCAGTTCCGGGCGTTTTGACAAGCAACGATGAGGAGGGCGCAAAGGCCACTGTCTCCTCAAGGAAGACGGCACCGAATAGGAAACGTGCTCAAATCAAGAAGGACTCTGCCGCGCCACCCGATCAGCCGGGCCTCGCTGAAGTGCCGGAGGATGATGTCGATCCGGACGAACCTCGATATTGTGTGTGCGGCGAAGTTAGTTACGGCACGATGATCGCTTGCGATAATGAAGAGCAATGCGAGAGGGAATGGTTCCATCTGGAATGCGTTGGTATGAAAGACCTGCCTCCAAGAAGATCAAAATGGTATTGTCCTGATTGTAGGAAGAAGCTGAAACTGGGGCAAAATACAAATGGGTTGGTGGGAAGAAACGTCGGTACTCAAGCCGGACGATGAACCATCTCCAACATTGCTCACTGGAATGCAAGAGCGGGCCAATCGTGGAATCTTGCTGGAGTAAGGCAGGCTGTTGGTAGCGATGAACTGCAGGTATGATTCAGTTTGATCATGAGCAGACTGCTTGCACTTGCCTCAAATGACATCAAGAACGACTAGCCCTTGTCTTCACCAGAAAGGGCTTTTTAGGATGCGCCGGAAAATATTCGCCTGCTGCCTTTCTCTATTCGGACATACAACAATACTCGTGATTTCATGGATTTTCCTGTGACATCTGGGCTGGCGAAAGGGCACTGAAAGCCACTACCTGAAGCCGACCTGCTGTTGTCTTCTTCACATGCATTGTGCCGCTTCACATGTATTGTGTTATTGCGACAATGGCGAATTGCAACAACAATAAACAAAAGAAATGAATACGAGACCAGTCACGATCTCGAATAATTAATTTTCGTGCCTCGACACATTTCTTTGTTCGACAACACACTTCCGCATTCAACCATTGCCTTCAACGCGGACTTCTCGCGGCTATGGCGAAGCGCAAGTTGGAAGAGGAGATAGCACATAACTCTCAAGAGCATGATAGCAATGAGCCCACAACAGCAGACATCACCCGGAGCAAGAGTACGACCAACACTATTCTGCCTTCTGCGGTAAAGAAGCTGCGCCGAAACCGGGGCAAACCAGACGTTGCGGCTCCTGCTACCCGAAAGCGATCTGCCCTCGACAACATCAGCAAGTCCAAAGTGCACACCATGAGCCAATTTGCAAAAGACTACGACCCAACCAAGTCTTACCTTCCATCATCACCGACAGCACCAGGAGCTGGAAGACGCGTCATTATCTCGAAATCCGCCCTACTTGCAGCTACGATCACGATGCGAGCCGACTACAGCGTAGGCAATCCCCAACTCGGAAACATCTCAGAAGTCGAAGAGGCCATTGTCAGCCAAATCACCTTGCGCATGGGTACCACTCAGCAAGTCGTTCCCTGCTTCATCAGGACTTCACGAAAACCACCGGCATCGAAGAGCAAATCAAGCAGAAGATCCAAGGATGGGGTTTGGAGGACTTGGGAAGCCTACTGAGACTCGAACTGGAGATGTATTTCCAAAGACTCGAGACATCGTCGGCCGAAGTTCTTGTAAAGTACCTCGTACCAGCGGGCGATTTGGCTGGGATGATGAAGGATTCTGACGAGGTCGGTAGAGTGGGAATTTGTCCAGCTCAAGTCGCTCTACCAGTATGAAGACCGCGTCGTGTTGGAGTTTTCAGATCGGGTTGACTTGGAACCGAACAGGTGCAGGAGCAGGAGACAAACATTGTTTCCCTATTGTTTATAATGTTTCGAGTACACTAAGGACAACGTTACTAGCTAGTCCCGCGCTACATTTGGAAGTGCGACTTGAGGACAACCTCTCTCACTCCTTCGAATATCTATTCTCCAAGCCGCGTTTCTCTCGTTTAGCGTTCAGCGATAATTCAGAATGTGTCGCCTAACGAGACGCTAGTAACGAGCTTTGTTAACTACCCCTAAGGATAGGTAACGGGTACAAACGAACGCTAAGATAATTTCTTTATAAATAATATCGGAGGAGGTAAGCGATATATAAAGCTATAGTATAGAGCTATACGAGTATTCAACGATAGAGATATACTATATGGGATATAAGTAATTATAGCGAATACTAGTTACTCGTCCTATCTATATATTAGTTAGTTATAGCGCGCGGACTTGAAACCGGCTCAGTGCTGGCGAGAGGAGCGGCAATGATGCATGTCAACGTCCCTTGGTCTTTCTCCAAAGCGGGAGTCGGCGACGACCAAGAGTGAGAAAAGAAAATTCCACGTCTGGTGAATGAGCTTGAAATGAGAGTTCAATAGTGATTACGGAGCACCACCTTGTCTTACTCCCGTGGCTTCGGCTGGCCTTGTTGCTGTGCATGTCGACTTTGTGACGCTTTTCCTGAGCGCGACTCTTTTCCAGCACACCCCGCTATGCTCTCCACGAACAGACACTTAATGCTGCATTATGCGCTGATCGCACCAACTTCCTTCTGCTCCCCTTTCACTAGCGGCGATCCCTGGTGGCTATTTTCCGGCGTCTGTTGGTGTTCAGCCTTGCTGCCCTTCTCACGCCAGGTGCTCACAGCAGGGATATTCGCAAACAAACGCTCCTCTTCAGTCTTGTAAGCCCTCGGTGTAAGTTTGATCAACGTGTGAAGCGGTACTTCCATCCAAGGAGATTTTTCTTGCGAGGAGCCCATGAAATATGCATAGATGCAGCGAAGTACAGCTTGATGGGTTACTATAAGGATATTTTCGGATCTTTCCAGTTCCATAATGATAGGTTCCAGGCGAATGACTACGTCCCGATAGCTCTCGCCGCCGAGGTAACGGTAGTTGTACTTGTCGTCGTCGCGGGCTTTGAAGTCGTCTGGATACTTGGCCTCGATTTCCGCATAGGTAAGGCCATCACAGACGCCAGAGTCAAGCTCGTCGAGCGCTTTCCAGCTGAGTTTCTCGTACGGTAGGAAACGCGCGGTCTGAGCCGTGCGTTTCAGGGTAGATGTCCAGACGGTAAGTGAACGGTCTCCGGCCGATTTCTTGACCAAATCCGGAAGGGCTCTGGCATAGGCTTCGCCGCGAGGTGAGAGGTCTGCGTCGCCACCAATTTGACCGCCAAGATTATACATCGACTCGCCATGCTAGCAGCGTGAGTTAGCATGGCTTGGCTCCCGTAGTATTTGTTTTGGCGACTTACTCGACTGATCCATATTGATCGCGGTTTGATGTGCAAATTCATAAGATAGTACACCACCCGAGACTGTAGATAGTCCTGTATGCGATTGATGATGACTTGAGAGCCAACATCAATGATCTTGCAGTACGTCATGTCGGCTTCGTCTTCGTCCAACGTCTCGTACACCCGTTCATACATTTTGATGCGCTCTCGAAAGTCCTTCGCTGCCTCTTCCGGGTCTTGTCCAACATAATCCGGACTAGTCGTTTTGACCTCGAGAATGTTGCTCATAATGATGTCTTCGCTATCACACTTGCTCTCAACAAAGAGCGTCTCAATACCCTCTGCATCGCAACGCTCTTTTATCCAGCGACGTCTGGCTTTCGTACTATTGGTCGCGTCGAGGATGGCGATTAAGTTGTTCGGCGATCGAAACCACTTGCACATGTCGGCAACGGCTGCTTCGGCGGCGGCTCTGCGCAGACGTTCTCCCTCCTTGTTGGAAGTATCGAAGAACGAGGCATTGGGTTGCGGCGTGGCTGTTCGGCGGTAGTTTCCAACATTGAAGCACTTGGCTGTGATACTGAGCCAGCCAAGGTAACGGACAACTGATGACCGTGTCAGTCGGCGATTAATGGATTGGTAGAGTGACAAACAGCACGACAGCAGTTCACCCACCTTTCTGTGCTATGAGACTCTTGCCTCGTGCTGGCAGACCGACCATTACCACGCATATTCTGGTATCTTCCACCTGTACACCCACGCCATTAGTCTTCGCGTTGGAGCTGCCTCTTGTGCGCGCTGCCGGTCTCATGAAGTCGCCCGCCGAGGCTTTTGTGAGTTCTGGCCGATATTGTTGGTCCGCGCCGGCGGGGGTAGCAGATTGTGCGGGCATAGCGGAATGTCATGGACTGGTCCCGAGTCCCGAGCTCCTGACTGTTGCGCAATGAGCTGGGCAGTCTCTTGGGCCAAAGCGTCCTTCTTCCCCACCGTCAGAGGTTCCAGGTGGCGACTACACGCCGTGGAGCAGAGCGAGCGCTTCGCTGGATTGCTCTGCTCTGTGCTGCTCGTGTGACGGCAAGTGTTGTGCAAGAGGAATGAATGCGCTCGGCGAGATGGGTCCAGGTAGAGATTGACGGTTCTGTCAGGGCGGCTGGCCGAGGACGCAGAAGCTCGCGCGGTCCCGTCGTGGCGATGATATCAATGGGCCAGACTGGCGCAGGGCAGAGAGGGGTGGGACACGGAGGGGAGGGGGAGGGGGAGGGTGGAGGAAGCAAGTCCACGGGAGGGTCCTGCCGGTGCGAAGGTCGTCCGGGACGGCGGAGAAGGAGCTGCGCGAAGTGAGGCAGAGGGGAGTCTGAACAGGCCCTGTGTGCTGCTCCCTCCCGTGCCGATGATGAAGGCACGGAGGATCCAGTCTGCTTGGGAGCAAATGACGCACATGGTAGACGTCCTGATAAAATATTGCATCCCCATCCCCATGCATCCATCTGCGGGCCGTTGGCGATCTCCTCGGCGGGAAACGGGCGACCAGACCAGACCAGACCACCCAATACAATTGCCTCGTCCCCGTCCCCGTCCCCGTCCTGACCCAGATGGCGAAGCCGCACTGATGGTACTTACACTGGCGAAGGAATACATGCCGACATTGCCAGACGTGGCGGCTCGACGGTGCTCCAAGCCTGCTGCACACATGCTAGTCTATGCTAATAAGGTGCTGATTTCCCGAGGCGCGAAGAGAACGAACGTCGATGGTAAGAGTGTGGCAGAGCATGATGGTGGATCAATATTGTAGTACTGACGCTCCTCCTTCCGCAGCAACTCCCTGCGCAACGCTTCGGGGGTGTGGAATACTAAGATAAGTGACCAGCAATCCTGGCCGCGGTGCAGCGTGCAGCGTGCACCCAAGACCTGCGTAGCGTCCTCCCTACGCACCGCCACAGAGCATCATCTTCACATGGCCGGACCAACGAGCGACAGCATCGCCGACTGCGTGTTGACAACATTTGACGAATTGTCCGCCAAGTTCAAGCCTCGCACCCTCTCTAGCGGTCGTCGCGAATGGGTCCCGCTCGCTGGGATCGTGCTCAGTAGAGGTACACACCAGGACGGAATCGCAGAATCGGACTCATTTGCTGATGGTCGCAGGAAAGGCAGTGACGCCTCGCCACACTCCCTGACGTGTGCAGCTCTTGCGACTGGGATGAAATGTCTCCCTGCGTCCAAAATACCACTGGCTCAGGGCAACGTACTGCACGATTGGCATGCTGAGGTGCTCGCAATACGGGCTTTCAATCGTTTCTTGATTGATGAGTGCGCGGATCTGGCCAGAAGGGGGCCTGAAGCTGGCAATGATGGTCAGTGGGTCAAGTGGAGGGAAGCAGGCAAAGAGTGGGCCGACGGACAGACGCAGGCTCGTTTCCAAAGCAGCAAGAAGGAGGAAAAATGCGCCATCAATGCTAAAACGACAGTGCCCACTGTGCCGAGCTATGACGCCGCCATCTTCGACCATCGCCAACCATTTGCCCTTCACCCGGACGTCAAGATCCACATGTATTGCTCCGAAGCTCCATGCGGCGATGCCAGCATGGAGCTCACCATGGCGGAACAAGAAGACCCAACCCCGTGGGGGAAGCAGGCCGACGGCCTACTAGGAAGGGGCAACTTCGACCGGCTTGGTGTCGTTCGAAGGAAGCCAGCCAGACCCGACGCACCAAAGACGCTTAGCAAGAGCTGCTCGGATAAGCTGGCTCTCAAACAGTGTACGGGGTTGACGAGTGGCGCGGTAAGCCTGCTCGTACATCCTGACAGTGTCTACATTGACAGGCTGGTACTGCCGGCCAGTCAACTGGTGCCTAGTGCAGTTGAGAGAGCGTTCGGTGTTACCGGGAGAATGAAGGCGGTCGCAAACTATGAGCAAAATTGGAGAATTAGCGGCTATTCTTTCAAACCGTTCAGAGTGCAGGGGACCAGCAAGGAATTCAAATTCTCTAGGCGTACTGCAGGAAACGGCAACGTAGCGGCCAGTGATATTGCAGCGGCATTCACCCCTAAAAGAAGAGAGATCCTGATCAACGGAGTGCTACAAGGAAGGAAACAACTTGATCCGAAAGGCGCGAGCTGCGTGAGCCGGAGAATGATTGTAAGTTTCACCTCGACAGAACGTCTATGTCTAGAAGTCGCTGATGGTGATCACAGTGGAAAGATGTATGCAACATCGCTATCTGCGTCGGCCTTCCTGCGCTGGCTTCAGCGATACAGAAGAGAAGATACGGCGAGATGAAAGGCAGCGAGTACTTGGGCGGTCGAAAGCGAGTCAAAACGGACGCTAGAGCAGCTGGTTTGCAGGGTTGGGTGCGGAATGAGGGCGACGATGACTGGATGCTGTCAGACATGTGACTGCAGAATTCGGTTCTCTCACCGCCGGGCATCCAGTTGGCAGAGCGCCGACCCGAGCAAGGTTTCGTAGAGTCGAAGTCGAAGACCGCCCTCTTGACAAAGGTCGGCTTGTGCCCACAAGCTGATGTTGTCTCAAAACCGCAGAGCAGAAGTCCCCAAGCATTGTGATCTGACTTCAACAAGGGAAACTCCGCACACGTTCATGAGGATGGCCTCATGCAGTTGACGACGGCGGGATCACAAGGTGCATTGATACGTGTATATGTACAGGTACGTAGAGTGTAGTAGGTACAATAGCATAAGGCGTGTATCTCACATGAAGTTACCTAGTTGCGACTGGAGTGCTTGCCTGAGGCTCCCAGTAGATTAAAGGCACTGGCGGCGTCATTGCAGCTCAGCACCGGCAAGACTCGACTCAACTCAAACACCACCCACAGCACGACCGCGACAGCGCCTTCCCATTAGGTAGCTGCACGACGTGTCTGCCTGCCCCGCCCTCCACCACGACAACGAGCCCGCCGGCGACGACGCTTGCACGTGACGACCAGCGTGAACCGCCTTGCACTTCACTGCTGCAGCTGCACATGAACTACTGCTAGCCTACGATTCTCGCCATCTCGCCCTCTCCCTCATCACGACACACACACCCACACCTTGCACACCCACACCGACACCGACACCGACACCGACATCTCCGCACGCGTCCCGCTCGCGCAGCTTCGGCGTGTCGTCAGCAGCTCCGCTCCACCGTCTTCTCGCGCCGCTGACGCTCCCATCCGACATCCCACACACGACATTGCTGCTCCGCTAGACAAAAGCTGGGCAGCCGCGGTATTGCTCGCGCCCCAGGTCCGCGCTGCTCGCAGCGGCGCCTGGCGCCATGGGCAGGATCAAAAAGGTCGCCACGGAGCGGCACACCGCGACGCTCTCGCCGTTTGTCAAGGACTTCGTCAAGACAGGCACCGAGGAGCCACTGTACAAGCTGCCGGCTCTTCTCGACACTTTTCCTCGGCACTGGCCACTGCCCCGTGGAGATTTGTATCATTGGATTCCGCTGCTTGATCGATTTGATCACATACTCGAGCTGTTCAACCGAGAATACGCTCTCAATGTTGGACCACAAACCCAGCCTTTCGAGCGGCGGCTGCTCTCAAAAGGCGATGCCGAGGAAGGAATGCCTTATCCAACACTCGCAGTGATGGAGGAAGAGCTTGACACCGCAGGTTATTCTTCAGAGGGTGATCGGGAGCTGATCGAATCGCTCCTGGCCTTCACTCGGATACTGCTCGAAAATTGTGGCAATCGAAGTTTGTACGCAAGCAGTACTCATGTCAACCATCTTCTACACACTGCATCCCTCACTCTGCTTCGACAATGTCTCAAGCTAGGTCTCAGGTTGGCGCAGCGCTACCAGGTCGCTCGCTACAAGAATCATCACCCGAGCGCGCAAGCTACCCTACTTGCGAATCACTACAACTTTAACCTTGACAACATACACAAGATCGCAGCTCCGTTCCCCAAGCCTCACAACCCGAGCGCCGACTTGGGCCAGATACAAGGGAAGGGCCGAGAGAAGGTAGCACCGGCAGCAGCTGCATTCGACCCCTCTGATCTCGTTGCGCTTGCGAAGGAACCCATGTCACCTGGCATCAGGAATGATCTGTCGAGCGTTTCGCTTACTTACTACGAACCGTCTCCGACTAATGCGGTTGCTGAGACTGGACCGCGCGGCGCTGAGGCTACGCCAGCCACACCTACTCCGACATCATCTCGAAGAACTTCGAACCTTGGGCCATCCCGCGAACGCACGTCAACTGGTGATCGAGGCGTCTCCAACAATGACATCTCATTCACTCCCATCAGGTCACGCGAACAAGAAGCTGCATTACCTAATGCGCCAAAGCTCTTACACATCCCGGCTTCCAAGGTCACGGACACACCTGTCTGGACCTTGGTCCAGGATTCAGTACCAAATCTACCTGAAGAGCTGAAGTATGACGTTCTCAACCGCATTCGAGTCGCAAAGGGATTCGCGTCGAAGGAAGTAACGAGCCAGCAGCTGCTCGAAATTCGTCTACTTGCGATTGCGAACCTTGCATTTGCGCTCAGTGAGTCCAAATTCCAAGAGCGAATTGGTCTGGCAGATGCCGAAGCGCCAAAGAGATTTCATCTAGCGCAACAGCTCTGCGATCTTCTTCAGCCTGCCACACATGGGCAATCCGCATTGTCATTGCAGAGTGAGACTGCTGTCATTGCAACGCTAGAGTCCCTCACCAAGGTTCGACATAAGGTATCCGAAGTTGCAGACTCGCTAGCGATTACTGTGAATCACGGTGTTCTATATTACGAACTTCGCAAGGTCATCGCTACATTGGACGTACCGGAGCACGCGGACCCGAAAACCGAGCTTGGTGAGAACGAGTGGCGCAATGCGACTTTCGACTTGGTGAACAGCCTTTTACAGTCGAACACCCAGGCACGCTACGGCGAAAAAATGGTCTCCGCCGGTATAATGGCGATACTCGCTGAGGTCCTAACCTCACGGACCCATCGGGCTGTGCGTCTCCATGAGCGCATTTTACAGTTCTTCGACAGCTTCATACACGGGATTCCTACCGCCTTTCAGTCCTTGGCTAACATTAGGGGTCTCGACATCATCGCAGAATTGACCGCCTATGAGGTCAAGGCAGCACTGGAACTCGTGCGGAATGGACAGGGCTTGCCGTCCAACTACAAGTCCAAGACTGTGGACTATGACATTCCGTTCCATCAGCAGTCGACACTCCGACAGCTGTTCAAGAATACAGTTCACATGTTCGAGCATAACGCGGGCACACACGATCGCTTGCTAAGGAATCTCATCGATACGCCGCAAATTCTCGGCGCGCTGCGCAATGTCGTTGAACATGCAACAGTCTTTGGCTCCAACGTGTGGAGTGGCGCTATCAACATCGTGAGCAGTTTCATTCACAATGAGCCGACGAGTTACCAGGTCATCGGCGAGGCAGGTCTTAGCAAGAGTCTCCTCGAGTCTATCACCGGCGGAAAGATCCCCGACGAGCTACCGTCACTGGATAACATGGTACAGTCGTTCGAAACGCCGAGAATCCTGGTTGACTCTGCTGGTTGCCCTGCGTACCCTTCCATTGATGGCGTGCTGCCCGTCGGCGAGGTCATGCAAGACGTGCCCAATGCGTTCGGCGCAATCTGCCTCAATGAGAATGGCATGCAGCTTTTCCAGGCGTCAGGAGCTCTGGTCAAATACTTCGACGTCTTTCTTTCGCCTCCACACGTACGTGCCATGGAGGATGAGGGACAGGCGGCCACTTCAATCGGCCACGCTTTTGATGAGCTGTCACGACATCATCCTCGCCTCAAGGATCAAATCATGGCTTCTGTGTTCAACATGTTGCGACGTCTGCGGGAGCTCACGGCCATTCTGGCCGAGCATGAGCGGGCAGGCGCCAAGCTATGGGAGTCAAACAATGGCAAATTCGTGGTTGCTGGCGGCAGCAAAGCACTTGCAGGCCGATCGGTCGAGACGCAACAGACCAATCATTCAGATGCCGGTGTCAATCCATCTCATCAAGACCTCGTTATCGAGGATGATTTCACCGAGGCTGAGGAAGAGCGTGCACCCGCGGTGCCGTATCTGAGTGCTTGCTTCAAATTTCTCGAGGGTTTCTTCCACAACAATACCATGTGCGCGATGTTCTGCGAACAGTCTGGCGCTGAGCTTCTGCTCGATCTCGCTACGTCACCAAGTAACCCATATGACTTGGTCGCTTTTCCCTTGTTCAGCAAGATCACACAAGCGCTCAAGAGCATGTGTGAAGCACGGCCTATACTGGTCCTTCCCAGCATAATTAGAAGAACTCAGAACGCCTTGGTTGACCTCAAAACATTGGTGAACATGGAGTCGAACACAAGTTCTTTCTCTCACTTCACGGACATGGATCAGATGAGTCAGTCGCCTCTCGTCGCAGACGGGCTTGACGGAACCACGATTGTCAAAGCACTTCTCAATGCCCATCTGCTCACACATGTCCTTGGCCGTACGCTTGCGCCACCACCATACACCCTGCGGCACGGAAATCAGAATAATCATCTGTTTGCGAACCTGAACTTCACCGATGTCTACATCGAGCTCGTTGATGACCTCAGTAAACTTCACTCGGCTTGCCTTTGGGAGAATCTGTTGTTGCAGCGAACAATGAGCGAGAAGTGTAAGAACCGGACAGAGCCTAGACCATTCGTCATGCGCCGCATCAATGCCAACGGAACGGTAGAGCTTACGGCTGAACGAGATGCACTGCGAGCGGCTCAAATTGGCTTAAACGGCACAAGCGCGGATGATGGGAACAACAGTCGCGCAGCAATCGTCGCTCTGAAGAATACGAAGGCCATACGGTACTTGCTCAGTCAGGTCCCAATGGGCATCGAGTCATTCCTTCATTCTCTGGGACAGGCCATTGTTACCAAGAGAAGCGATACGTACGTCAAACAGCAGGCAATCCTCGTCGCCGAGCACCTAGCAAAAGCGATCCTTTGGGAGTTGGGCCGCACACGACACGACTTGAGTGAGGATGTAATGAAGACCAAGTACGTGGCTCAAATCCTCGCAATGATCGGTCGAATGCTTCTGCGTAACTCTTATTCCATGGAGGCATTTGGCACTAAAGAGGCTTTGACTCTGGTAATGACCAAATTCTACACCGCTGGCGGCCTGGAAAAACTCAACGAATATCTCGGCCATTTCGCGCGCTTGTACGTAACGCAGAAGGAGCAGGGAGCCATCGAGTCTTCGGTCAAAGATGCGGTCCAGGCGATCCTGTCGTTCTACTCTCAAATCGTTCGACCCAAGTGCATCAGCGAGGCTTCCCAGTCAAGCGTTATCGCGATTCGAGATAAGACTCAACCTGACTTCTTCCAGCCTGGACAATTCCTAGTGGAAATCAGAGACGCTGTCCTGCCAGCCATCTGTGACATCTGGGACTCAGACGATATTCAAAAGCTCAGCGATGCCAATACGAAGTCAATTGTCGATATCTTGCGTCTGGTGTTGAAAGCCGAAGGCGAGGATCGTGCCCTCAAGCGCACCGACCGAGCAAGCCGCCGTGTGCTCGCCAATAAGCCAGACTTCGTTTTGCGTAGCTCTGCTGGCCTCGAGCAATTGACCGATGCCGGATTCGACAAACCAGGCGCTCTGGAAGCGCTCTACCGCTGCAATGGCGTTCCAGCCAGTGCAGATGCATATTGCAGGCTGAGGCAAAGGGATCCGCGAGTGCCGCGCTTCCCAATTCCTGGTGGGAATGTAGAACCAGGGAGTGCAGCGTCATATCAAGCTGATCGTAGGCACACCGATGCTCAGACACAGACTTCGTCGATCTCCGTGGAGGATCAGGACTCAATGGACGTGGAGGACGTACGTGAGCGCGGCGCTTTAGCCGACAGCCTGAGGACTGATAGGGCTGATCATACTCGTCTTGTCCTCTCCTCTGACAATGACCTCATCTCCGATGACGACAACTTAGGGTCCTTAGGCCACATCCCAGACGACTTACGCGATGAGGATCTCTCAGCTATGACGGATCCTGCCATGCTTGAAGTACTGCGGTCGCCGGGAGAACAACCGCTGCCTGGGAAAGATACACAACAGCCATTCGTCACGGTTGATGACCTTGATGAGAAGCGGTCAAATGTTCGCAAAGACTTGATTGATCGTTGTTTGAACGTTCTGAGCACGCAGCCAAATATTACATTCGAGCTCGCCGACCTCATCCAAGCCGCTGTCGCAAAGGCAGGCGAAGGCGCAAATCCAAGAGCTGAGATTGGCACCACCCTTGTGTATTCACTCATGTCGTTACAAGGCGAAGAGCGTAGTGCAGAGGCGGGCCGGAAGATTCATGCTTACGCTCATTTGGTGGCCCTGATACTTCAAGATCGAGACTTTTTCGATTCCACGCTGGATGAATTGAAAGATAACTTTGACAGCTTGGTTTCTTGGACACAGCTAAGCGCCGAGCAGAAGACAGAGGACGCACCTTGGATCGAGATGGTGCTGTTGATCATCGAGCGCGTTCTGGCCGAAGATGAGCAGCCTGTCCAAATCGAATGGGAGCCGCCATCGCCCGATGACCCGCTCAAACCGTTGCCGGCTGTTTCAACGGTCGAATCTGTTGTTACTGCGGAAGCTCGGTCGCAGCTGTTCAATGCTCTGGTTGAGCTGCTGCCAAAGATTGGCAAAAACTCATCTTTAGCTCTCTCTGTGTGTCGTGTGCTGGTCGTGCTCTCCCGTAGGCGCGACCTGGCGGCTCGACTCAGCGACAAGCGTGCCCTGGGACGCCTATTCCTCATGATTCGGCAATTGGCAGGATCTGTAGACGAGAAAGTCCAAGGTTCTTTCATGATCATCCTCCGTCACATGGTTGAAGATGAGCAGACAATACGCCATTTGATGAGGGCAGAGGTCCGAGCCACGTTCGACAACCACCGATCATCCCGCGCGATGGACACTACATCATACACCCGCAACCTCTACCATTTGGTGATTCGCAACCCTCAAATCTTCGTCGAGGTTACGCAGGAAATGCTTGAGATTACACGCTTCGATGGGAGCCCGCACCGTGCTCAACAGCTGGGGTTGAAGAAGACGTCTTCAAAGCCTGCTGCTAGAGAAACAAACGCCGGAGTTGAGGGCTCCGCTCAAGGTGCAACGGACGAGACTTTCGACGCTCCGAAGGCGGCCGAGCCCAAGATGCCAGCTTTGGAGGCTACCGACGGCGTCGTGGCGTTCCTCTTGCGCGAGTTGTCTAATTATCGCGATGTTGAGGATAAGCTATCACAGCCTACCAAAGGACTTGTGTTGGACGAGGAGGGTGAAGAGGTGCCTGGAGATGTTGAGATGCCAGACATATCCCCGAAGCCGCCAAACGGCAATTCCGCAACCAAAGCAAAAGAGCAGAGCAACGAGAAAGCAGTGTTCAGGCCCGAGGAGCACACGATCTACATTTACCGCTGCTTCGTCTTACAGTGCCTGGCAGAGCTTGTTGCTTGCTACAACCGAACAAAACTGGAATTCATCAACTTCTCGCGAAAGTCTGATCCACAGACCCCGGCTTCTACCAAGCCTCGCGCAGGAACTTTGAATTACCTATTGAACACCTTGTTACCCGTGGGAACTCTAGATCATCGCGACGATGTGTTTCACCGTAAGAGAGCGGCGACTTCAAACTGGGCCACCAATGTCATCGTGTCTCTATGCACTAAGACGCAAGAGCGGCAGACTAACATGCCGTCCTTGGACTCCTCAGACTTCGCTGAGAACGAGCCCGAGCTGACGTTTGTTCGCAAATTCGTGCTGGAGCATGCATTGCGAACTTTCAAAGAAGCTATGATCTCCTCCGAATCCCTGGATCAACGGTATTCACGGCTGCTCTCTCTTGGTGAGTTGTTCAACAGGATGCTGAGTGGAAAGACCGATCTTCAGAGGTCCAGTGCATTCGCATCTTCATCTTACAGCGCCCATCAGCAGATCGGCCGTTTGATGTACGAAAAGAACTTCATCGGCGCCCTGACCTCTGCGATTGCAGAAGTTGACCTCAACTTTCCGAACGCCAAGCGCGCCGTCAAGTACATTCTTGGACCGTTGAAGCAGCTCACGGAGCTCGGCATTCAGCTCAGCCAAGTATTGGACCTCCCTACCACGACCGAATCTGGCACGTCTGTAGACGACGACGGTTTCTCTATAGCTTCCTCTTCTGATCAAGAAGAGAATGAGCGCGAGCAAACTCCTGATCTACTTCGCGGCACGTCATTGAGCTTGTTCGAGACCAGCGCCGACCAGGAAGAAGATGACTCTGACGAGTCCGAAGGCGACGACGATGATGAAATGGACTACGGCGATTACGGAGAGGACATGGAATACGAAGAAGACGCAATGCCCGAGCATGGAGATGTGGTCAGTGACGACGACGACGAGCTTGGTGGCATGGGCGAGATTGAAGGTGTCTCGGGCGACCCAATGGAGATTGAAGTCGTTGAAGAGGATGAGGGCGATGATGATTCTGACGATGACGACGATTCGCATGATGACTCCGATGAATCAGATGATGCCGATGACGACGTTGAATTCGTGGAGCACATGGACGAGATCACCGGCGATGACGAGAATGCTAGTGTTGACGAGCACGATGAAGGCGACTGGGAAGGTGGCATCGATTTCGACGATCGTGATGTGGTTGACGACGGTGGTTCGCCGCACGGTGGACCACTGGAGCACATCGGGCATGTTCTCGGTGCCGAAGACCCATCTGATGCTGGCGATCAGGACGGCATTATTCGTGTAAATATAGGACCTGGCGAGGGCGAATTTTTCGAAGACGAGATGGCTCCAGAGGATGACGACGAAGAAGACTACGGCGAAGACATCGTCTACGAGCCAGAGGTTGAAGACGATGACGATGAAGATGGGGAAGGTGGTTGGGCTTGGGACATCCAGCCGCCCGCAGCCGCTATGTTACGAGGCACTCACCATCATCATCACCACCATCATCACCGCGGCTTTAATGAAATGCTCGGCATGATTGGCGATCCACTGCGGCCTGTTGGTGGCCGTTCTCATCGGTCGCCGCCAGGCGCGCGCGATGAGGATGGTATGAATCCTCTTCTTCAACGCGAAGCTGGCAACAATCGTGGCCGAGATTATAATGAGCCATTTGGTGCATCTCGCATGGCAGGTGCTCGACGAGCATTCTTGCCCCGCGTGGCTGGAGGGGATATTCTCCAAGATTTGGTCGCTGCCGTCAACCCAGCCACCAATGGCGGAGGCGCTCTCAACGTCGCTATTGATCCTGGGATGCCCGGCTTTGGGGCCCTGCCGGGAATGTTCGCTGTTCAGACGAGACACGGCGGTCATGCGATGATCGACATAGATCCGACCAGATCTTTTCGTGAAACTCTCGGCGCTCCACAAGGCAGATGGCCTGATGGGCTTCCAGGTTCTCGTCTACACGACCGCGGCATCACCGGCAACGACGAGGCCCAGGCCGTCGAATTCCGTCCTGCGATGACTTCGAACCGCTGGCAGGAAGAAGCTCGCATGCTCTTTCCTGGAAAATTCCACGAAAAGGCCACACGTGTCATCAACATGGTACTTCGGGCTCTGATACCGCCAGCTATGGAAGCGAAACGCATTCGCGAGAAGGAGGAGGCGGAGCGTCGCGCTGCTGCCGAAAAAGAAGAGGAGGAGGCGCGCAAAAAGGCGGAAGCCGAGCGAGCTGAGCGAGAAGAGCAACAGAGGAAAGAGCGTGAGGAACGTGAAGCGAAGGAGCGTGCTGAAGCGGCGGAGCGTGCTCAAGAGGATGCTGCGCAGTCGGCTCAGTCGCGGCCAGAAGGCGCAGAATCAGACATGGAGGGCATTGAGCCCGAATCTCGGACCGGCGAGGGGGCAAACACAGATGCAGCCCAATCCGAGTCGGCGGGAGAGCGCATCACCATCAACATCCGTGGTCGCGAGCTAGACATAACCAGTCTGGGGATCGATCGCGAGTACATCGAAGCCCTACCGGAGGAGATGAGAGAGGAAGTCATCATGGCCCAATTTGCCGAGCAGCGTTCGCAGGCTGTGCAGTCCGGCGAACAGCCAAGCGAGATCAGCAGAGAGTTCCTGGAAGCATTGCCTCGGGACATCCAGCAAGAGCTGCTGCGATCAGAGCAGATGGAGCGCCGCCGTCGTGAGCGAGATGAAGAGCGCCGCCGTCGCACACAAGAGGGCAACAACACCGCTGCCCAGCCAGAAGAGATGAACAACGCAGACTTCATGGCCATGCTCGATCCGGGACTGAGACAAGCGGTGTTGATGGACGCCGATGAGAGCGTCTTGGCAGCCTTGCCCGAGGAACTACAAGCTGAGGCGCGTGCTTTGTTTGGGGATCGTCGTCCCCGCGCCGATGCTGCCGGCCGACTAGGTCGTAGTCTCGATGCTGCTGGTGCACGCATCCTCAACGGACAGGCCGCTGCTCGCGAAGAAGAAGAAGCGGCTCGCGAGCCCAGCAGGCAGCGTCGGCCTGTTGCACAGATGTTGGACAAGTCAGGCATAGCGACACTTCTGCGCCTCATGTTTGTTGCTCTTAACCACAAATCCAAGGCCAATCTGCACGGTATCCTTTCGGATGTATGCAAAAATACGCAGAATCGTGCAGAGGTCATCAGTATCCTGTTGTCCATCTTGCAAGACGGCACTGCAGACGTCAACGCAGTTGAGCGCAGCTTCGCCCAGCTTTCGCTACGTGCCAAGCAGCCATCAGGCCCCAAGACGCCTCAGCGGCCGCGTGCGGGCCAACAAGACATCACGCCCGCGACCGGATTGTCGCCATTGAACATCGTCCAGCAATGTTTGGGGACGCTCAACGCTCTGGCTAACGACAACCCTCGCGTGCCGTCGTTCTTCTTGAGCGAGCACGAGACAATCGCAAATCAAAAAGTCAAACCTGCAAAGAAAGGCAAGGGTCGCGAAAGCAAGGCCTCCAAGTTCCCGCTCAATGCACTCCTCACTCTGCTCGACCGCAAGCTCATCACAGAGAACAGTGCTGTAATGGAAACGCTCGCCTCTTTGCTGAGCCATGTCACCAGTCCGTTGACGATTCTTCTCAAACGTGCGAAAGAGTCACAAGATGCAGAGACGGTCCGGCCCTCTGAGACTCCTGATGTGGGGCAACCTCGCCCGCAGACAGGCGTTTCGGACGTTGCAATGCCAGAGGCCCCAGCCGTCGAAGCCGCCGGAACCACTGAGGAGTCATCTTTAGCTGCGCAGACCACACCGCAGAAAGAGGACGGACCTCGAGACTTTAAGCGAAAGTCTCACCGCGATCTGCAGCCTCCAGAAATCCCAGAGGAGAACATTGGCCTCGTCGTGAATATACTCGCAGCTCGTGAGTGTCCCAGCAAGACGTTCAGCGACACCCTTGATATCATCAAGCACCTGTCGGCAATCCCTGGCGCAAAGGAAGTATTCGGGAAGGAGCTCATCCGCCAAGCGCAAGAGCTTGGTGAAATCTTGCTTGCCGATCTCGAGGAACTGTCTAAGCAGATCAATGCTGCTCAAACGGGCACAGACCTCCAGGGAATGGCACTTGCGAGCTTTTCTTCCGCGGGCTCGAAGCAGCGGAAAATGCTCCGTGTGTTAGTTGCGCTCGATCATTTGTTTGACCCCAGACGAACGCCACAAAGCCCAACAGCAACAGGCGCTGGCGTCGAGCAGAAGCTGAAGGATGACATACTGACGACTCTTTATGAGAGCTCAACATTCGACAAACTCTGGAATAGCCTCAGTGCCTGCCTCACGGCCATTCGCCAGCGTGGCAACATGGTCAACGTTGCTACCATCCTGCTGCCGCTCATCGAGTCGTTGATGGTCGTTTGCCGCAACAGCGCTTTGAAGGAAGTGCCCGCTCCCAAGGAAGCATCAGCTGCTGCTGTTACCTCACCCAAAGACTCCAGCGTAAACACGCCTCCTCCGGTCGATGCGCGTGTAGGAACTCTCTTCTTCAACTTCACCGAGGACCATCGCAAGATCCTGAATGAGCTTATTCGAAACAACCCGAAGATCATGAACGGCAACTTTTCGGTGTTGGCCAAGAACAGTAAAGTCCTGGAATTCGACAATAAACGCAACTACTTTAGCCGCAAACTGCACGACCGCCGCTCTGAGGCTCGTGTGTCCCATCCGCCATTGCAGCTCAGCGTACGTCGCGATCAAGTTTTCCTTGATTCTTTCAAGTCGCTGTACTACAAGTCTGGCGACGAGATCAAGTATGGCAAGTTGAACATCCGCTTCCACGGTGAAGAGGGCATCGACGCAGGTGGTGTCTCGCGAGAGTGGTTTGCCGCAATGGCGCGACAGATGTTCAATCCAGACTACGCGCTTTTTAACCCCGTCGCCGCTGATCGCACAACCTTCCACCCGAACACTTTGAGCGGAATCAACCAAGAGCATCTCATGTTCTTCAAGTTCATTGGTCGCATCATCGGAAAGGCACTCTATGAGAATCGCGTTCTTGATTGCCACTTCAGCAGGGCGGTCTATCGCAAGATCTTGGGCAAGTCCGTCTCGCTCAAGGATATGGAGACGCTTGACCTCGACTATTACAAATCTCTTGTGTGGATCTTGGAGAACGATATCACAGACGTCACATTCGAGACGTTTTCCGTCGATGTGGATCGTTTCGGCATCACCGAGACAATGGACTTGATCGACAATGGCCGCAACATCGCCGTGACTGAAGACAACAAGCGAGAGTACGTTCGCTTGGTGGTTGAATATCGCCTCATCAAATCCGTCCAGGAACAGCTGGACCATTTCCTCCAGGGTTTCCACGAGATCATTCCAGCTGAACTCGTGGCGATTTTCACGGAGCAAGAACTTGAGCTGCTCATCTCCGGTCTTCCGGACATCGACGTCGACGACTGGAAGAACAATACAGACTACACCAACTACCAGCCGAATTCTCCTCAAGTGCAGTGGTTCTGGCGAGCGGTCCGAGGCTTCGACAAGGAAGAGAAGGCCAAGCTACTTCAATTTGTGACGGGCACCAGCAAGGTGCCTCTCAATGGCTTCAAGGAGTTGGAAGGCATGAACGGGTTCTCCAAGTTCAACATCCATCGCGACTACAGCAACAAGGAGAAATTGCCTTCCAGTCACACGTGCTTCAATCGTAAGTCTAATCATGTGACCTGGGTTTGCAACCAGTGCTAACGAACATCGCAGAGCTCGATCTTCCAGAGTACGAGAGTTATGAGCACCTGAGGCAACAGCTCTACACTGCCATAACTGCCGGTAGCGAATACTTTGGGTTCGCATAGATGTAGTATATGAGCATATGGGTGGTGCATGGGACATGGGCTATGGGCGTTGATGGCGCATCAGGCAGCATTGGGAAAGGAGCATGAGCGTGCATAGTATCGTTATTTACAGGTCCTGTGGTATCGGTGGAGACGCGCTCCTTGTATGAATAAAATGAATGGTATATAATCAGCCTGGGCAATGAGCTGGGCTGAGCTGAGCTGGGCTGAGCTGGGCTGACCCTTTCTGCGTTCGTGGCGTCAAGAACCAGCGGATGCGTGCCTGTCTGGCTGTCCGTGTTTCAGAGTCTTATCTTCCACGTCGTCGAAGAAAGAGCTTGGTGGGTTTCGGGAAGCGAATCAACGCCCCGATTCGCACTCGTCAGCAGCATACCTCCTAATAGATCCTCGAGGACTTTTTCCTGCACCCAGCTATACACAAGCCACGAGCTGCAAGGGGTGGGGGAGGAGGGGGAGGAGGTAGGTGATGCTCAAGATTTGCCGAGGGGGGTTTCAGGTGGCAAGATGCATGCCAAGGGACGATGTCTGACCCAAGATGGCGCGAGGCGTCGACTCGGAGTCCAGATCCTGCCGGATGACGCCCGTTCGGAAGTATCTTATACAGAATCTTATACCTTAGCTTATCGTGGCTCGTGGCTAGACTACCCTAACTACTATCCTTCGAAGGGCCCAGCTTATCGGCCTGCTCAATCACACCTTTCACACCCACTTCGGATTCGCCTCTCTCCTCCATCCTCGAAGAAAGCCTGCACCTAGCTCAAGTTCAACGCTGGGCAACATGCACCGAGCGCTGCGAAGTCGACTCTCTCCAGCGCCGTATCGCCGCTGTTGGTGACCGGCATCATGGCTCCTCTGGTCGTGGAGTCGTGGATGTAAGCAATTGCCGAGTGACATCCAATGTCATGCCGACCCATCTCTGACTAGCCATAGCTGGTTCGGCTGTGTTATGATCGTGGCCGCGAGCAGACTGTACATCGATTCGGCCCATTTTCGAGCATGGGAAACCCGCTGACTAGGACTCCAGCATCTCAAGATACCTGACCCGGCGACTGCGCTTCCAGCCAGACGATTGGGCCATGTCCGTTGTTCTGTGCTTCTACACCACCTTCATCGTTACCATCAACATCGTCAACAATACCAGCTCCAATCTCTTCCCTCCCGGCTTTGACATTGCTTCTCTTACCGATTCGGAGAAGCAACGACGAGCGTATGGGAGCAAGCTGATTCTTGTTGTGGAACAGTGTCAATGCGTGACGAGTAAGTCGCCCAACACAGAGAATACATGTTCCGGTCAACACTCTGCTGCCGCTGCGGAGATGACATGGCAACTTCACTGCAGCAAATTTCACCGCACGAGCTCCAAGGGCTCAAGTGACTGACTCTGTGTGCTTTCAGTCTGGGGTGCAAAGGCATGTCTGCTCCTGCTCTATCTACGAATTACGCATCTACGATGGCAGCATGTTGCCATACAAGTCTTGATGGGATATGTGCTCGTCAGCTTCGTGGTGATGGAGATACTCTGTGAGTCGGCCCGATCATTCACGTCTGCATTATTCACTCATCGACCCAGATTTTGGCGTGTGGTGCCGCCCATTCCACGAATAGTAAGTCTCTACGTTAGACTCACGAAGGACGTTTCTGCGTCCTAAGTACTGTCTTACCAATGTCTCTGACTTGGATAAGTCTATCCTAACATTTCTGAAGCTGGGCTGTGCCTACCAACAGCAGCCAGTGCGATGCGGCTACGGTGAGTGCCCTGCTATAACCACGAGCACAAAAATCGAACAGCCCGGCTCTCTCTCGAAACTCTTTTGGCTTCAGGCTGGACTTTCTGACGAGTGGACAGAACCATCTAATCACCAATGCAACATTCAACTTGTCCTCCGACTTGATTATGTTAGCCATCGGGCTTCCCATCTTCCTAAGGATGAGACTGCCTTGGAGGAAAAAGATTCCGCTGGTTGGAATTTTCTCTTTAGGCGTCTTCGTCATATTGGCTGCCATCCTCAACAAAGTCTACTCTTTCAGCGAACCCTTCGGCTCCATGTGGCCATATTGGTACGTCCGAGAAAGCTCTACAGCATTGCTGGTGGCCAACCTGCCCTTCGTGTGGAAGTTCTGGAGGAAGGTCGCTGGTCTGGCGTCATCAGTCTCTGGTACGAAGTCGAGGACAAGAGCGGGTACGAATGTCTCTGGCTTGGATGAGGAGGGACAACGGAAGGAGGGTGGGCAGCCAGCGCGAATGGGTCTCCTGCAACAGTGGTCTAGGCGCGAAGGAAAAGACGTCGAGATGGCTGGAGAGCTTCGTCGTTATAGTTCGGACAGGATCATGACGTTCGAAGAATTTCTCCATTGCGGACAGGACAAGTTTCGAAGCGACAGGAATTGGTCGCCTCCGCCATGTCCGCCTCTTGCGCCTGCCAGACTTCACGATAGCCCTCCCCGCGAGGTCTGGAGACGGGACTCCACTGGAGAAAGAATGACTGGTCCTTCCACGCTTCCGCCCTCGATGGATGGTAGTAGCTGGTCTGCCAGCTCATTTCTGTGAGAATCCAGCAACGAAAGGAGATTCGTCTCGATATCCTCAATGAGGATCTTGGACGGAAGACAATGCTTCCGGTCCAGCTGCTGCTTTTGATGCGACGCTCGCAACACTCAGCATGGCGCTTCCCCACTGTTGAAAGCGATTCGACATCTGACAGCGAGGGTTCGGGGGCATCCCGAAAAGCGATGATCTGCGAGTGAAACATGGTAGAATGAGACGAGATGGGGCAGAGAGATGACCGACCGAGAGATCTGGCCACATGCCGTTTGGAAAGCGCAGAACATCTACCTGAGGGACAGCTCCAGGTCCTTTCGGCGGCGGCTCTGTTCTACGACGTCAGAATCGCATTCGTGCTACTGAAAGGTCAAGGGTGTCGGGAGACAAAGATCAAGGAGATCTGGGCATACATCTTGGAGTGTGGATTTGATTGATTTAGCGAGGCGTCAGGAGAGGAATGATACCCAGATGCAATGACGATGTATGAACGAAATCTCCCATTTTGAAGGGGTGTCTGTGCGTGAGCGCCAACACATAGCAGTACCTTGTATTGCAACGCACATACTCGAGATTAGAGGACCAAAGCAGGGTGTTCACAGTTTCAAACCTTGCTCGATACTGTTTCGTCAACTTCTGCGAGCAACTTCCGTTCTACAAAGGTATTGTTACATTCCCATGTGCGCGGGCTCGTCTCCTCGGGCACGGGAGCCTGTGCTGACCCTGCGTGCGATTTGTACTGCCGCTGACTGGTCCACCGCAGATGCCTCCAAAGATTGCTGCTCTATGTGGCATACCCACGAGCGGGAGTACTGCCCCTTCGACGCTGAGATTCTCAAACGTCTGCCGTCGCCACAGAAAGCTAAGATCCTGTGCTGTATTCGACACCGCGGGTAACCGTGATTGACCGGGGCAACGGTAGATCATGGAACAGCCCGAAGGCTCGCATCTTGTGGTGATGGACGTGCCCAAGCCCGACAGATGCTTATAGTCATTGTACTCCTAGAATTCGCTTCATGAGATGAATTCTGACGCCCGCTCTCTCAGTTGGCCGGCGCTTCTGCCCGCATCCCAAAACAGCGAGGTGGCTTCCTGCACATCGGCGGCGCTGATGACGTTACCTTCACTGCCTCGTGCGCGTGCCAAGACACTGGCAGGTGCCAACAACTGCAGTGCATACCGTAAAGAGACGGATCCGCCACGGCTCGTGAGCTCCTCCAGCGCATCGGCGCTCAGTGTTGCCGACGACTTCAGCGCTTGAGGATTATCTGCAAGCTGAGGTGCTGTTGGTGTTGCAAACTCTAACTTGGCCCGCGTCTGGATGATCGTCCGGATCTCAGAAGGTGTGTAAGGGTGGGTAGGAACGATCAGAAGCCGTGCGAGGAGATCTGGCGGAATTCCGTGCGCAGCGATGAGACCGGGATCGTTATGCAGAGCGGATCCCGTGCCTCGAATTGTCGTCGATCCCCGATTGGAGGCGAGAATGACGATAGGGGAGATTGTCGACTCGAGAGCACGGTTCAAGTAAGTGAAGCACTCGATATCCAGCATATTGACCTCGTCAATGAAGAGGACGCCTGGTACCAGTTCCGCGATTCCTTGATCGATATACTTGTTTACGACTTTGTTGATCTCGCCCCTCAGCTTCTCAGTGATCTCAGTCTTACGAGGCTTCATCAGCTGGCCCATCATGCTCATGACATCCTGCCCTCCTTGCGGTCTTGCATTGGCCACGTCAAGGTCGTGTAGCGTGACGTCTTGCACGATGTCCTTTTTCTTGTGCACGTCGCCCTTGGGCACCGGCACGTACTCCTCAGCCTCCAGATCGAACTCGGTCGAAAATGCGTCCGAGCGGCCCACGCGCTTCACAGCTCCAGTGTTTGCCTCGATATAAATGACATCGCCGAGGCGCACGCGCTCTTTCTGGATAGCTTCGTATATGCTCGGATCAAGACGCAGCTTCTTCGTTCCCTTGGAGCTGCGCAATGTGATGAGTAGATGGGAAATAGTCCTGCCGTACGCGCCTAACGGATTTTCCGTCTCTTCTGGGGTGAGCTCTGCAACCTCACCCTCGTACACTTCTTTCCGCTCCTGCACGCGCAGACCAATGGCGCGGCGAAAGTTCTCCATTAGTGCCTCCGTCTTTTTGACCTCGGCGCTGTAGACCTCACTACCAGTCATGGGACAGAAGGGAACTTTGGTGCCAAGCTCCTGACTGACAGCCAACGCAAGCGCTGTCTTTCCAGTGCCCGGGCCTCCTGCAAGCAAAACAGCCTTGCCTGCCATCTTCTTGGCTTTGATGAGATCTACGACCACACCACAGGCTTCTCGCGCCGCCGTCTGGCCCACAAAGCCCTGCCCGTTCGAGTCTGCGGTGCCGTCGCTGCGCAGACCCAGGCCCTTGATGTGCGAATGCGCTGCTGTGCGGTTCTCGCGTGAGTTTGTTTGGCGCACTTCGCTGATCTGCACGGGCTTGTTGGCTGCTGGTTGACCTGGCGCAGTCGACTGCGCGGCAGCGCCGTTGGCGGCCATGCTGGAGGTGGTGGTGGGATCGAGGGTGGTGGCGATGCCGGCCGGGGCAACAGCGAGGTCGACGTTGTTGACGGTGGGGTTTGGGCGACGACAAGACGCGGCGCGCTGCGACCTGTTTCTTGTTGCTTGCTTGCTTAAAGGGTGGACAACGCGGAGGTTGGACACTGAGAGAGATGCCTGAGATGCCTGAGATGCCTGAGATGCCTGGGATGCCTGGGATGCCTGACGGTAAACACGGAGCGGCCCGTGATTTTCACCGACCGTTGAGCCAATCGCAAGCGCGGCAACTGGCAGAGTAAGACGGGAGGCAAAGAAACGCTCGCTTACATCATGCCTGATATGGACCTCTTCTGTGTACATTCAAAGTAGTGTCCTACTCACGACATACCTTCCACGTTCGCCTACACCTACGCCGTCTTACCCTCACCATCCGACAAGGAACGCATTGCCCCCGACTGCTGCGCTCTCCTCCGCCACGAATATGGCTACTCTACGAACTGCCGCCCCCTCGCTGTCGTCCATCTTTCGCTTCTCCGCACAGCCAGTTGCACCGCGAACATGTGCGCGCTGTCTTCGACCACGTCGAGCTCCCTTCTCCTCCTCCTCACCTCGTCCTGCTTCGTCTAAAAGACCATTAATGACCGAGTCGGCACATCGCCCGCAAACTCTGGGATCCGAATTCCCTCCGCCCAAGAACAGTGGTGCCCCGGAGACTAGCATATCCAACGGCCATCAACAGCAGGCTTGGCCCCCTACCGCTCCGTGGCAAAGACAGGACGCTCCGACGCGTATGAGCCTAGCTGAAGACGAGGCCCAGAAGAGCAAGCCAACTGTAGCTTCAACACAGTCGCCAAGCTCCGAGACAACAGCGAAGCCGAGGAAGAGCAAACTACGTCCCCGAAAGGCCCCCATAACATTGACACCGAAGGCCGTCGAACAACTGCACACGCTTTTTGAGCAACCCGAGAGCAAAATGATCCGGATCGGTGTCAAGAACAGAGGTTGCAGTGGTCTGGCATATCATCTGGAATACGTGGACAAGCCAGGCGCCTTTGATGAAACCGTAGAGCAGGACGGAGTCAAGGTTTTGATTGACAGCAAGGCGCTATTCAGCATCATTGGGTCAGAGATGGATTGGTTGGAGGACAAGCTTAGTGCGCGCTTCATCTTCAAGAATCCCAATATCAGTAAGTGCTAGCCTCTCACCGGCTCATGACTAGTCTCTTGCTGACTTATGCAAAAGCCGAACAATGTGGATGCGGAGAATCTTTTAGCATTTCATAATGGACACGTTGGGTCTTTCCCTCAGGAATCGGTTAACTATGACATACCTTATGAACGTAGATGACCACCGACAAGCCAACAAGGCATTGATCAACACCATAATGTGACGATTTGAATCTGTATCTGATGCTGATTTACATGGGGGGTGCAGCAAGGCTAGGGGGTGTTGATCCACCGCCGCTGTACATCCGCATCCGCATCCCCAACAGCCCAACGTGCGTGCAGCGAATATACTTGCAGCTACTACGTACCAAACTTAATCCTATAAACAACGGTGACGGTGAGGTGAAGAAAAAAACCTACTGCTGCGCTAAGTCCGCGTCTTAGGTGTCTCCACCTCGATCGTTAGCGAGGTGTACCTGCCTTTGAGCCTTGAGGCATCATTCATCGCTGTCCTGAGGAGAAAGGGATGCTCTATCTTAACGGCTAACGAACCCTGTCTCCTGTATAGCTGATTTGGTCCACAGAGTGGTCCAGTCGGCCCATGCTGTGACCTACTAGACGTAGTTACAGCCACTATCGACCACCATCCCGAAAGAAGGCTTCAACTGCCAATTAAAACTTGCCCGGTTCGTAATCGAGGACGCGGACGTTTTGAATGACATCCTTCAGCGACGCAACAAACTCCTACGAGGCCAAGGGCGGAAAGTCAGCGCATCTGGCCAATATCAAGATGGCGCCTAGCCATTGGTTCCGTACCAGATGCGCGGGATCCTTCTCCAAGTAGTGCTTTCGATCCTGCTCACTTTGGAATTCGCTCACAAAGCCGTGTGTGAAACCACCCTAACGATCGAAGTCAGCTCATGAACGTTGAGGCTTTGAGGTCGCAAATACTACTTGAAGTCCTTCAGGTGAGGTGTCCCGCCCTCCGCCATAAGATTTCACGTATTTCTGTCCTGTATCTGGGTGGATACATCTATCCTGTAGTGCGAGCATTCGCTGGCATACCTGGGTCATCATTAGTGTTCTGTGAACGAATCGGCGAGGATGGTAGGCGGACGTCTTCGACATGGGCGTGTGATACTGTTGGTTTGAATTCGAATAGAACGATATGGACGATAGGCATCTTGGTGTTGAGAGGGATGGAGGAAGCCGAGACGTGCCACAGGTCTGCGATGTTGGAATGGAATGTCCTGTACGAACATGCCACGCACTGTAGGAACACGTCCATGTAATGTACAGTAGGTTTCGATGTGAGAGCAGCTTACATCACCATCTTCGGCAAGTCCGGGACCTCACCTCACGCACCCACGCCCACAGGCCGGCCCCATAAGTTGCCTTGGTTGCCTTGGTTGCCTGCCGGTTTGACGATACCTACTACCAATCCATTGCCACCTCCAATGTAGCCCGCGAGCGATCGAACCGACTATGCCCGCGCTGGACGTCGTGGTCCGCTTCTCGACCTCGATTCCGGATGTTGTGCTGCCGGTCGAGGCGCCGTCGACAGTGTCCACGGAGACGCTGAAGCAACGTATCCGCGAACGACTCGAGCCGCCTGCGTCTTCCGCGCGACTACGCTTGATACATTCGGGCAGAGTGCTCGCGGATCGAACTCCACTCTCAAGGAGCCTGCACGTCGCTCCCCCGCCTCCATTGCGCGACGACGATGCATCGAGCGGCGCGAAAGCAAAGGGCAAGCAGGCCGTCAGGCATGTCCGACACCCTGCCGCTCGAGTCTACGTGCATTGCTCTGTAGGAGACCCTCTCTCTGCAGCTGACCTCGCCGCCGAGGCACGCCAGGCTCGGGAAGCAGATGCGGCCTTGCTGTCTGAACCAGCTGCCGGACACCCACTTCCACAGCAAGATGGAGCTCCTACAACGACACCCCCTCCTCGCGGATTCGATCGTCTGCTTTCTGCCGGCTTCACCGCCTCAGAAGTCGCAGCGCTCCGCACGCAATTTCTCGCCATCCAAGCACATACTCATACACCGGAAACAATGCCTGCAGGACCCGATCTCCTTGCACTCGAAGAACGCTGGCTCGACAGCAGCTCCAGTTCCGCCGATGCTGCTGGCGGAGGTGCAGATACAGGTGGCTTTGGCAGCGAGGACGCAGAAGGCCTTGAGGACATGCTTTATGGCAACTTGATTGGGTTTTTCTGGCCCATTGGCGCGATGTGCTGGTTGATGCGAGAAGAGGGCGTATGGAGCAGAAGACGGCAGATTGCAGTGCTCTCGGGCTTCATCGTCAACCTTTGTTTCGGGTTTGTGAGGACTCGATGATAGCGCCCTACAGCCCTTGGAACCCTTTTCTAAGGCGATATCCGGGAAATCGTCCAGATGCGTCCAGCTCAGACACAGCGAACGGTGGCCTCGACACGTCAAGCGTCTGAGACCTCCTTCTCGATCGAATACGATGTCTACGGATATTCTCCATTGTGCTAGTAATTCATGACGCTGAACTGTAATATCGCCATCACGTCTGGACAACCCCTTGTGCGCGATTCAAGACAAACGTCGACTTTGGTCCGCAGTGGACGCTTTGTACTTGGGAGAAGTGATGCACATACTGCCAGTCCTCCGCGAACTCCACGTCATCTCCCAGTCCAATCTGTCCGCCGCCGTTAGCGCCAACAGCATAAAGATCCGCCGACCCTGCGAGGATGGCAACGTGATTATCGCCAACTGCCATATCGACAACGTCCAGTAGCTCGCTATCTTCAATCGTCGGAATCTCCACCAAGGCGATCTCGCCAGGAATGACACATCTGACGGGGCTTTCGCTAGTTGGATCTGTCGAGCCCCATAAATACAAAGCACCATCGGCCGACAGCGCAGCACTTAGCCACCCGCCGCAGGCTACTTTTACAATGTGCAGTCCTTGTAAACCTTCGAGCACGCCAGGTTTGTCTGCTGGCGCGGAATCTTCTCCCGTTTGCCTGCCGAGTGATTGATATCTAGAGTCACCCCACTTGCGTAAGAAATTCCATGTTAGCGAGTGCACCATATGAAAGCGTGGCGCCCGCCAGAGTACTCACTGTGTACACTTCACCATCTTGCATGAGAAGGACGAAGTTTGCAGTATTAGCAAAAAGCTGTTTCAGCTCTCCGCGAAGTGTGGTTTGACTCTCTGGGCTGTTCTCTGCTTTGCTAGGATGCCGGTACCACTCAACTAATGCGTCGAACGAAGCAAACTCCATCACGTCGGTAGATGTATTAGGCGAATGGCTGCCTGGTGCTTGCTTGATCGCCAGAGCTACACGTCCGTTCTGAGCAAGTGCCAGGCCACCGAGACGGGGCGAATTGTCTGTGTTGTTGCACACGAGTGTTGGCCTTGCGGCATCGTGGAGTGTTCCCACGACGTAGAGTCTACCGTCCTCGTCGATACAGCCTCGCATGCCTTCGTGATCTCCAACAGCGGAAACGAGTCTGACGTCGGTCTCGAGCATCTGGTCGATGACTTGATGGCCCCGAGCAACGATTCTTTGGCCCACAACCAGCACGGTGGTACTCCAACCGGCGAACAATATCTGCGCAACTCCTTCCTGTAGCAATGTAAATCTTGTTACATCATCATTGTGATCCGGGTGAAGTTGTCCGTGTGCGTTGAATCCCGAAGCGTACATACTCATAGTCTCGAAACGCTGTGGTGGAAGTTCCGTGTTGGATTGTAGCAAGCTCCTTCCCAGGTAGCGACCTCGTCGCAAGCTTCTCGGTTTCCCTCGGGACGCCAGGTTCCGCGGACTCTTGGATCGTTGCTGCTGCTCGACTGCTACGAGGAATCCGGCATCGATGTTGGTCGGCCGAGGGAGCAAGCAAGTATGGAGCAGAATAGGAAGTCGTTGCCAAGCCGGCCCACTTGTGCAGGGTTCATCGGCCTAGGAGGTAATGAATGTATGAATTAGACAGGTATAGTCAAGATAGTCAAGCCTCCATGGCACTCACCACAGGATGCCATGGTGCCGCATGAAACAGGCCTTATTCGAGATGTTCACGTTGTCTGTTCCAAATAACATGGAGGGTAGCATCGGCGTGCTGAGCTCGACTCTATTCAACTACCTGTCTCTGAGCAAACAGTCAGAGTGCTTTGTGCATCCACGTTTTACATTGAGCCCCATAGTGGGCAGGGCTGATCATCATTTGCTCTGCCTCACTTCATGCTTGTCCAGCACGTCTATGCCTGTGAGGTCTCGCTCAGTCGCTTGAAGTGTTTGAAAAGTGCTGAACTCACACTGAACATAGCGCGTGCACCTTTCGCTCCACTCACAGGATATATAGCAGCGTTCGCGAAGCTGGTTCAAATTGCCGTTGAGGTCGTTGCGATGGGAAGTCTTTACCCGGCATGTGAACGCAAAGTACAGGACAGTCAAAAGGCGTTGCAAATTCTCTCGTTCAGTCTCGTATCAGAGAAATGCTGATTTCTCTCTGTCTTCACTCTGTTCCCCTTTCCATTCTTTCCTCCCTGGTACCTCATCGGAACTTACTTATTATCACACCGATGATTAACAGGACTAAGACGCTTATTATGGCAATAGTAATGACCTTGTTTGTCGCCATCCTGGTAGAAAAAAATCAGCGAGATTCAACTTGGATTACCACAAATGTGGGGGATACCTTCGTGCCATGCCCTTCAACGTCTTGTTACTCCTATCTGTATATCCCTCGCTTTCCAGAAGAGTTCCACGAGTATGCTCGATCGTCTCTCGCTGGCGACTCAGATCCGCCAACGTGTTCCGGCCAATGTCCTCTGTCTCCAGCGCGATGCGTTGAGACTCCCGTAATCTCCCGCTCGAGCGCTCAAGTCTGTCTGTCCCACTGAGCAGCTGTTGTCTCTGCTCCAGCTGGTCATCTTGTGTAGGGTTGTCTGTATAGCGTTTCCCAAACAGCGCCTGCCTGTCGTCTTGTAGGCTCTTGAGCTTCCTCCTCGCTGCATCGACATCGCTCTCGTAGTTGCGAAAGCGCTGATTGATCTTGACCTTGGATGACTGAGGAAGGTTCTGCTTCTCCAACCTCATCGAATCCAGCAATTCGTTGGCTTCTTCCAGGGCGCGCTCAGCCTGGGCGATGGCGGCCTTGCGCGGTTCGCCGGAGAGCTCGGGAATCTGATCGAGCTTTTGCGACACATCGGCCTGAACCAGCTTTAGTTCGGCTTCGTAGTTGCCGAATAGCTCGGAACCCGCATCGGTGTCCAGAGGGGTCGACATGGTGGTGAGGGTGCGGCGGACCTGGGCTGCCAGCGGAGGACGTCGCGGGTGATGGAAGCGGTGGTGAGATGGTCTCCCGACGGCACGGAGTCTCCGGCGAATGTGCGCGGGCGCGAAGATACGCTGTTCCTGTACTATGTCGTAGCAATGGGCAGAAGGCAGGTCGTCATGGAGGCGGCAGGGAAGGAAGGCCAAGGCGAACGATGGCTGGCGGAGTGTTGTGGCTGTGGCTGAGGCGCGTAGTCAGGGTTTCGACGCCGCTTCAGTAGTACGGCCGACTAGTAATAGAGGTAGTACCCGACGGAGATACCCACCACTGTTTGTGGCGTTCGCACTTCTCTTGCGACTCGCGCCGCCAGTAATGGCTGCACGCGCAAACGGGAATGGCATCGCTGGCAGGCATCGCTGGCTTATCTTGGACGGTTTCCCGGACAGGGGAGACGAGCAATAGACGCTGGCAGGCTGCAGCACAAATGATAATGTCCCATTCACTGACCAATGGGGCTATCGGCGACGGTGTGGAGTCTAAGCGTCTATGATGGCGAGGGCTTCCTTTCCGACATCTGCTCCTCGCCCGACGCCCATTCATCCATAGGTCGTTAAACGCTACATGAGGCTCTTCAAGCGGAAACAACCAGAGGCGAACAGCTCCAAGAAGAGAATGGTTGCGGCGGAGAGGAAAAAGGTCGCGATCGTGGGCAGCGGATGCGCTGGGCTGGGTGCCGCCTGGGCGTTGCGAAACAGCGAGTATGATGTTCACGTATTCGAGAAGTCGAACAAGCTCGGCGGGCATACGAACACCCAGCCATTCCAATATGGCGACAAGTCGACACCTGTCGATACCGGCTTCATCGTCATGAATACAGCAACGTACCCCAACTTCATTCGGTTCCTGGAGCAAGTTGGCGTCGACACCGCCGAGACTGAGATGACTTTCAGCGTTTCCAGAGATGGAGGGGCCTTTGAGTGGTCAGGCGAAGCCCAGGGTATCTTCGCTCAACGCAGGAATCTGTTCAGGCCGAGACATTGGAGAATGATCTTCGACATCATCCGTTTCAACCAGTTCGCCCTGGACATGCTTGCCGACGAGAACGATGGTGCAAGTCGACGAGTCGCATCTTTACGCGGAAATACGAGATGCGCGGCGGAGATGACCATTGGCCAATATCTGGACAGCGAAGGCTATTCCCATGCGTTCCGAGACGACTATCTCATCCCCATGACCGCGGCCGTCTGGAGTACCTCGCCGGACAAAGCCAGCCTGGAGTTTCCAGCGCAGACACTCATACGCTTCATGTGGAATCATCACCTTCTATCGACACTTGCTGTGCGCCCCTCCTGGCTCACCATTCCGGGGGGCTCTCAGCGATATATAGACGCAATTGTTGACCAGTATCCTGAAGGACGTCTCACGGTGCATACTTCTTGCGAAGTAGCGAATGTCCTGCGCCCTGTCCACGACGAAGACGGGCTCGTAACTGTCTCGTGGATCAATGCGAGCTCCGGGCGCATAGAAGGCGACGCTTTCGACCATGTCATCTTGGCATGCCATGGCGACGAAATCTTGCCCCTGCTGGCCAAACACGGGTCTTCTCGGCTCGCACCTTCATCATCGAGCACCAAAAGCACATCATCGAGCTCAAGTGGGTTTGTGAAATCCTCCGCTGGTGTACAATACGTGACACAGGAAGAGCTGGACATCTTCAGCACTTTCCAGACGACCGTGAACACTTGCTACCTGCATTCTGACCTGACTTTGATGCCAAAGCGGCGTGAATGCTGGACGAGTTGGAACTACCTTGTCAGCTCCACTCCATCCAAGCTATCGCATCCTGCCGGTGTGAGTCTAACGTATTGCATGAACATCCTTCAGCATCTGCCAGAGGAAGAATTTGGACCTGTGCTCGTCACAATGAATCCCGATCACGAGCCTGAACCGGACCTCACTCGAGGAAAGTACACGTACACTCATCCATTGTACACGGTTGAGGCAGTGGGTGCGCAGCAAAAGCTAGATTCCATTCAAGGAGCTCGGGGCGTGTCTTATTGTGGTGCGTGGGTCAAATACGGGTTTCATGAAGATGGATTCAGTAGCGGGTTGCGAGTGGCAGTAGAGCAGCTTGGGGCCAAACTGCCTTTTGAATTTGTGGACTCGACGTACAGCAGAGGACACACGCCTGAATTGTGCTGGAAAGACTATGTGCTTCGCATCGTTCTGCTCTTCGGGGTGATGTGCATAAGCATCTGGGAGTGGACGCTGCAATTCCCGCTGGTCTTGCCTCTATGCAGTCTAGCGAGCGGTTTCGCCGGACGCGTGCTCGATCTTATCGAGTATTTTGGGATAATATGAGAAAGTCATGAGAGCACGGGGCACTTGGCGTGAAAACGCGAAAATGCATTTCATAGAGACCAGAGACTAGAATTATAGAATGTCCCACGCAGGGATCTCCGCGCCAAAGACGCTTGGGCCTTCATCCCTGCAGCCTCGCACCTTTTGTTGCTTGCACGGCTTGCGCAGCTCCTACTCGCGGTCATTGGCCCGTTCAGGCTCGTCGTCCAAACATGACCATTGAATGTGATTATGCTACCGCCGTGGACGTCGTCAAGCGCGACTCCGAAGTTTGACGCTCTTTATCGCGATCTGTGCGCAAACAGACTCAACCACGACTGTACCTCGAAAGTGGACTCGAAAGAGCGGAATGCTTGGGACGATGTATGCCAGCGTCGGGGACGCCATTCGATGCCCGCCCATATCTCTTGGAATGACCGACTGATGATGAGCGCGCATAGGAGCTTCGAAAGGCGCGTATTGCAGTGGCCAGGGAAGGCTCTATTCAGAACCAGCTTCAGTCCTTGGCAAGGCGCGGCGGCGATCTGCCCTCAGAAGTATGTGCTTAATGGTCTCGATGTCAATTCCTGGACTAATGACACCGGACAGCTTCAAGAGCTCATCGCTGTCATTGCTGCCGCCGCGCACTCCCCAATCCGCCACGACGACATCAGCTTGTTGAGGGAAAGTGTAGACAATTTCAAAGTAAGTCGGTCGGGTCGATAAAGGATCACGCCAGCTGACAGGCTCCTTGAACAACATTAGAGTCATAGGGAAGGAGGTCTGGAAGGCAGCACTGGACGATCTCGTCATGCTGGCGCGGATCTACTCGCCAGATGGCAAGTCCGAAGGAAACGACCTTCCAATGCAAATAGCACGATCGTCAAACAACATCGCAGAGGCAGAGACTAAAATTGCCGAGCTACGTTTGCAAGCGGCTCAGACGGGCCTACATACATCATATTGCATTGAGGCAAGCATTCGCATCCTGGAGCAGAACATACACGGCTCCGGATCTCGCGGTACTAAAGCTCAGGTAAGACTCGCATTAGACCAGACCTTCGGAGGACGTTCCTCGTCCGACGTACTGTCTCACCAAGGTCTCAGACTTCAAAGTCTTCCCTAACACGTCTGTAGGCAGACTATCTCGCAACTGTCGCAGAAGGGATCATGAAGAAGCTGGAGATCCAAGCAAGGTCTGCAGACCTGCAGGAGGCATTGCAGCAGAAGTCGGAGCATTTAGACCAGGAAGACATGATGCTCAAAAGAAAAATCAGAGAGGTGACTGAAACGCTTGAAGGATACCACCAGGCACAGGCTGTCAAGGGAATCGCTGTCGAGTATACCGAGCTTGGCAGACAGGCGAGTAAATTGCAGGCTGATATTGAACGCATGGAGAGAAATATTCAATAAGGACCGTGATGTCAGGCTCGGTAGGCAGACCTCTCGAACTTGTTGCGATGTTTCAAGTACTAGTCAGAGTGCCAGAGTCCTCGGTACAGACTTACTAAGCGCCCAAGACGACTTCTAAGGTTGACGGCATCCGGCAGTTTGGACCGCGGCACCGCATCTCGCGTGTTGGGCGGTTCTGGGTTCGAACACGCCATCTCACTGAACCAAGGCATTCATGTCGGAGCTGGAAAGATTGCGTGAGGTATTCGACGCTCGCGCATTTGCGGAAGAAGTATGTTGACTACGGCCTTTTTTGAAAGATATACTGCGACCAACTAGGCGCACAGCGTACTGCGTCCTCCCCGCGGAAACAATTGCGTAGAAGAAATATCGAGGGCGAGGCGAATAACGATACATATAGCGCGTCTGCTCGTCGACGACTGGGCTTGCAAGCGGTCGGACGCAGTCTGCTAGATTCATGATGGACATGCTGACCATTCCAATCGTAGGGCGATGAAGACCCAGACCACAACTTCCTCATACCTTGGTTGAAGAAGATCGAAATCCTCGAAGCACAGCGCACAAGCAAAACAACCTCGAGGATCGTATATCGCTTTCCCGTGCTCCGAGAATATCTCAATCCGACTCGTACCTTTCACGGCGGGGCAATAGCCGCCATCTTCGACGTCTGCACAACCTGGCTCCTGTTCTTAGTCTGCGATTATGGCTTTTGGTCGACAATGGGCACCACGAGATCGCTCAATTGCGTGTACGTCAAGCCTGCCGTTGAGGATGAGATGGTCCTGGTGGAGTGCCAGGTATGCAACGCTCTTAAGGAGACATGTCTGCCGCTACGTTTGCTGATGTTCTGTGCAGATTGTACATGCCGGCAAGCGATTGTGCTTGTTGACGGGGACGATGAGACGCGAGAAGGATGGATCGGTGGTAGCCACTTGCGAGCACAACAAATATAACATCGACGCGGATGATTCGAAAATGTAGAAGGCGCGTGGAGGCATGGATCGGTGCTTTTCGGTGGTGACGGAGTAGCGCATCTGTATCGTATGGCTCTAGAAGTCGGTTACTCTGCCGTTGTAACTCCAATCGCCCTGCACGCCCCATCGTAGCGGCTCGTTCTTAGGGCCGCCAACCTCACCAGTCTTTGGATTGACGTCGCCTTCGAATTCAGGTGGAGCGCCACGCCTGACATTGGGATGAAGCTCCTCCCCATCGCCCTTGGCTGCCAGCCTCGCACGCTCCCGAAGTTGTTCAAGCATCTGATCGGCATTCGCAGTGACTGGGTGCATGGTGTCTGACTTGTGGGTCGCATCGCTTGTTGCCTCACGAGCATCGTCTTGTCCTGTCTTCCGCGGCGTGCTGAAAGCGCCGGTAGACTGCTGCTGGAGCTTCTCGAATATGTCCTGCTCTTCCTTGGGCAGCCGTGGCGGCGCTGGGCCTTGTCGCCATTGATGTATGGGAGTGGAGGTGGTGAAGGCGCGTGCTGACAACCGTCGCTGAAGCGGCCAGGCGATGCGCGCGATGTAAGCAGAGTACGCGATATAAGAAGAGTGCATGGTGATCACCGAATGTGTGCAGCTCGCGTAATTAGTGAACAAGAGATGTGTTGCAAGCATTCCAGGTTCTCCGTGCCTGGAAAGAAATGGAAGGATTGGAAAGTATCGAGTACAGGGCATGTACCGAAGGGTACATGTAACATCACAGTCATCATCGACCCCTGCAAATCATATGCATAAGGGCCACAAGGTGAGTTGCATGCAGTGACTAGTGTGGCTAAGTAGAATGGCGATTTATACATGCAGCGCCACATGGCTCGGATCCGACCGTGCACTCTCCACTTGACTTCACTTCACTTTACTTCACTTCACTTTACTTCACTTTACTTCACTTTACTTCACTTTACTTCACTTTACTTCACTTCACTTCACTTCACTTCACTCCACTTCACATCGTCCCTCACGACCAACGACTGACGACTGACGACTGACGACCATAGGTTCACAGTAGAAAAGTAAGGCGTAGGTGTTCATCTTACCTTGCACTCACAACACAGATTGTTTCTCGACCACCTCTGTCGCGCGCGTCTCGTCCTCTGCACATGCATTTCGTGCGCGCTGCACCAGCCTCTCAACAGTCTGGTGACTATTTGTGACTCCCTACATGCAGTCGCTCATTCTCTGCCGCTGACACTCAAACGCCGAGTTGCGCGACACCCTCCGCCGCCACCGCCGCCGCCGCCGTTGTTGAACGCGTTTTGCAACCCGCAGCGAACGACAAGCTTGGCATCTCCGCAACGCACTCCTCTCCAACATGCTGCCACTTCGACTCATACGAGATTTCGTCCTTCTGCGGCACATCTTCAACGGCGTACCCGGTCCCCTGCTCGCCAAGATCACCCGCCTCTGGAAAGTGTAAGCAATCAAAAGCTGGAAGCCATCCAATGTCTAGACATTCGCTGACCTTGCACCCTCGCCTTAGGTACCACCTGTGGCGCGGCTCATACCGGAGGACTGTTCGACATCTTCATCACCGACATGGCAAGCCTTCATTTCCCGGCCGCATCGCCTGTGTACCCGCTAATACCATGATCAGGGCCACTAATCCAAGTCGCGCCTGATGAGTACAGCCTGAGCGAGCTAGCAGAATTCAATACTGTGTCCAAGCAATCCCCAGCCGCCTCCTTGATCCCTCCGACCGCGCAGGAGTGGCTCTTTGCCTCACTGCAGATGGAGAATCTGTTCCGACGCGAGCATCTCATTCAGGCTTGCAATGCCCAGTTCTTCGATGCGCTGCACGTTGCTGCTGCAAAACACCGAGATACCGTCGACTTCAAGAGCCTGCTCGCACGTTACGCGTACGATCTGATGCTAAGCACGACCACCGGGCAGCGTGCTGGATTTCTCAACCCTACACCAGATCCAAGCCAGATCGACTTAGCTTTGAGCAACTGGAAGTTCTACGCCGTGCTTTATGGCTCATATTTGCGCTACAACCCGCTGATCAAGTCAATCTTGTACCATTGTGGGTTGAGAATGTCACCGAGCGGCCAAACCCAGCCTGAAAATGAGATCAGCAAATCAACTACTCTCAGCGCAACGCCCTTCGCACAACACGCGAGCGGTCTCACCACCCAGTCAGCTCTGACCTCTTGCCATTTAGAGGCTCGGATTGCACTTGCCCTCGCCGGAGCTGATCCTTCAATAAACTTGATCTCGTCCTGTTTGCAACACATCTACGATCGACCAGATCTCCTGCAAACTCTTCGGCACGAGATTCTTCAATCCGGTATCGGAGCACCCGCATCATTCGAGGATCTTGTTTTGAAGAAGCTGCACATGCCATATCTGCACGCTGTCTTGCAAGAAACGATTCGCATCAACCCTCTCTTTGCCACTGGTAGCACTCACACATCACCTGGGCTCATTGTGCACGGAATCACGGTACCAAAGCACTCCAAAGTGGCTCTGGAGGGAACTCTGCTGCACATTAATCCGGATCGAGTGGGCAGCGAACCAGACTCCTGGGACCCCACGCGTTGGCTGGACAGGGAGCTGCTCGAGGGAAACGCGAATCTCAAACGCCTCTTGCCTGCCATTAATCTCAGCGATGAAGGCCATATTGACGGTTCGCATTGCCTCATCGCCGCTAAGTTCCTCGTGCAGCTTCTCCCTGCCGTTGAAGTGCAGATTCTTGGCAATGGGCTCCGTACCAAAGGCCTCGAGCGTGTAAACGTCACCATCGTTGATCATTACCAGGCCAAGCTTCAGTCGCCATCTTTTCGCATCAAAGCTACGCCGCTGACGTTGCATCACATGGACGCTTTGCGAGTAGCATTTGGAGGCTCAACCGAAGTCGATGAGTTCTTGTCTGAATTTCCCCTCGAAGGGCGTCGATCAAGACAGGCAGCCAAGACGAAGCCACTGCACGATTCCTCTGATCGTGCTCGGCTGCACCAAGCCATTGAGACGATGTACAGCCGTCAGCTCGTAACTAAGACCGATTCCGACACCGATGTGATACATATCGGTGAGCGTGGAACAGTCCCGTACTTCAAGCGTAAGGGACCGCATCACAAGACTCGCAGAGGTGGTCGCCAGGATGCACGAGCCACGGAGCAGCGCCGTCCACCACAGGCTACAAACGCGGCTTGGGGAAGTTTTGCTGCAAAAGAGCATGAGAGAGTAAGTCATCTGCAGACTGCTGAAAGTTACGAGAAGCAGAAGAAGCAGAAGGAGAATCAGAGCCCAGGCGCCAACCCTCAGGTGCGTTTTAGAGAGACTTTCAAGCAGACGGCACCATCTGATGGCGCAATGGGCTGTTCTCGGAAGACACTGCGAACCCAGAAGACTATTCACGAATCTGGCGGCGCCACGACTGGTAGTAAAAGCAGCGACGAAACGTACGGAATCGAGCGCGCTGAGTCTCCTCCTCGTGTCAAAGCAAAACCTCCACACGAGAGAGCGCGAGAGGCTCGGCAGGCTACAGAGGTCAAAGAGGCAGTAGCTACCGCGTCCATGTCTTAACTGGCAGCGGAGCAGCAAGACATCTAGGAGAGCGGATTGCAGCGGGGGCCGCGCAATGACTACGCGGCCGTGGAAACCATCCAATCATTAAGACCACGACCGTTTGGCTAATAAGTGCCTGAAGGGTCTGAAATGCTTCTGATGAAGAACGTGAACTTATTCAAGCCAGTAGCACGCACACGTTATGAACGAACGATGCTGAGAATACTTCATTGCCTTCGTTAAACTTGTAGCCTCTAGTCTACCTCCATCAACTTGGGCACTTCATCGTCCGACGTGTGATTTGCTTCTACACTTGGTCGCCACTCTTGCGCCAGGCGCGGCCAGACACGCTTGTACAGACTAACAGCTACAGCGTCCAACGGGTTTACTTTGCCGTCAAATGTCGCCTTGAAGTATCCATGTGTACCAAGCGTTTCCTTGATGAACCCACTTCTCCCCCGCTTCGTCCACAGCTGGAGCGCGCGGAAATACTGCACATCCTCAGCGCTGAAGAACATATAACGGACCGTGACCAGCTTCTTATGGATCTTGTATGGGTGCCCTGTGAGGATGATGCGCTTGGCGACGATGCGCTGAGTCGAGGGCGGCAGCGTCGTACCAGTGGCGATCATCTCCAATCGAGGCTTTGCATTGTTCTGAAGGGACTGTGCGAGGTCCTCGATTGGATCAAGAGGCTGAGACGCTGACGTTGTCTTGAAGAATATGCATGGAATGCTGCCCCATGTCACCGAACCTATAAAGGTGGCGATTGCTGTCCGCCCGGGATGCAAATAGCGTTCAAACTTGTGCACATTGTTGGGAGTATTACCGCCCGCACTGAAGAGTGGCCTGACAAGCAGGCGACGAGGCCCGCATTGCATGATGAGTGGTGTCTTGCTCTTGATGGGTTCTGAACAGTCGGACGAGAGCGAGATCGAGACGTTCACCACTGTTCGCTTGTGCTCATGGCGTAATAGTGAAAAGAGTGTGGTCGGCCGAGGAAGAGCCTCGAGTTGACTTCTTCGATGCTGAGGAATACGAAGATGGACTTCAACTCTGGTCCCAGGCTGGACTCCACCGGTTATTGCCTCTTTGAGAACTCTGTTCTTGGCCGATTTGTAGTCTGAGATTTCCAGTAGCCGGCTGTACTCCTCAGGCTCGTATGGCTTGTCCTCCTCAGTCTCCCAGTGGCTTGTCCGTAAGCTCTTCAGTCCCCTGTATCGAGCCAAGCGTTCGCGAGCGTTCACATGCGGGTGGAGCTCGATCTCATCTGGGAATTCAAGATCGTCTTCAGCGGCATCATCCCTACGTTGCTTACGGTATGCTTCGATTTGGGCAGTCTCCTCTTCCGGCGCTTGATCGAAAAACGCTTCGCTCTGCGGATACTCCGAGGGGCCACCAGTATCCGTTCCGTCGTCCATCTTGTCTTCGAAATGACCGTCGGTAGCGGTGTCTGTGGCATCGCCAGCCGTCCCAATTTCACTTTCGCTGCCGTCTTCCACATCCTCGAGATCAGAGCCTGAATCCGATACGTCTCCCAGATACCAGGCTGCTTGATAATTGCTAGTCCCACGTGGCAAGCGCTTTGGAGCAGGGGCAGCATCCCGCGCATCGTCGTGGAAGTAATGGTGGTCATCGAGAAGGACCGCCTTTCTTTCCGAATTTCCCACTGAGGTCGCAGGTACTTCGACCATGTTCGCCTCTTCCGGAGCTAGTTCCGCGAGATCGTCTCGTTCTTCGCCGGGCTGCCCCAAGATTTGTTCCGGGTCCATAGCCATGTCATCTACCTTCGACTTTTTCGATTGCGCTTTTAATGGTGCCGCGGTGATTTTGTCAATCTTAAGGTCTCCCCATTCGCCAACTTGTACCAGCCGATCCGCTTTCAAGCCTCGCCCTCTAACGACGCCCGTGACGACAGCACTCTCCCCCTCGAATGCAGATTCTTCAATCAACATCCAGCTCCTATCCTCACGCCATCGTATTCCTTTGGGCAGTGTCGTACACAGGCTGCGCATGATATTGCTGCAGTCTTGTCTGTTGCCGAGATCGTGTATTTTTTCCAAAGTCGCGAAGAAATGTGTAATAAAGCTCTTTAAGCTCTTCAGGACATCCGGTCTTTTCCTGGCAGGCTCGACCTGATCCAGGGCATAGACGCCAGCCAGTACGGTGGACACTCCCTGGGCCTCGATGCACCGGAGCATCTGCTCACCACGCTCGTCTACTTCCTCATTGGCGCTGAGGACGAAGAGCACAAAGTCGGCGACGCGGCAGCTATCAAGGCATGAGATTAGATCGCGACCGGCCGGTGCCAGATAGCGCACTCGTTGTTTGAAGCGGGAGATCCAAAGGCTGGTGATGTCCTCCTCTTCTTCCGCATCGACGCTGGCATTCAACTGCCGCAGCACGCTTTGGACGTCAATGTCGGCACACAATGGCACGACGGCGACGATGCGAGGTGCTCCACGGCTACCGGCAAAGACAGAAGCCTTGTCGTCGCGGTCGTGGGCGTGGTGCAGGCGAAGCTGCTTGGCACGGTTTTTGCGGTCGAACTTGGACATGACCTGTTGGTGCGGCGTCTTCCTTGCTCCTCTCTCGCCCCGCTCCCACGCCTCGACCTTGCCTTTCTGCGCGTTCTTGACGGCAGACTTGGACGCGTGCTTGGACTTGAACGCCTTGTGGGTGGTCTTGGTCGTCGGCCGGTGGGAGTGCTCCATAGGCGCGGCGCGATGCGGAGGTCCGCCTCCTCCGCCGGCCTTGAATCGGAAGGGGAGTGCGCTGTCCACGGTGAGGGCGGAGAGGGTGGCGTACCTAGATGTACCACGTATATACTGTCATAGAAGTAGTAGGAGTGGTGATAGTAGTAGTAGTAGTAATAGTAGTAGTGCCGATGCCAATACAAAAAAGATACACGCCTTATCGATAAGCATTTCTTGGCACTCATCGAGCGAGCGGTCTCCGACACTCCGCTAAAGCTGGCCCCGTCCATCAATATCCATCAAAATTTGAAGCAGCCCAGTCCGGAGGCACTCTATACACTCTGCCACACACACGTACCTGACCCGACCCTCTCTACGCCCTGCCCTCCACCCTCGTCTTCTCCCCCGCCTCTCATTCATCGCCATGGCGACCAAGCTGGAGTCCGTCTAACCAACTCAAGTGCTCGTGCAATCAATACCCATAAGTCGATGGGCCGTCTTCGGGCATCGTCGTCACTGACTGCTGGTGTTCGAGTTCACGCCTCACTCCGCAGAGGACAGCCTTCTCAAGCCGGGAACGTATACCCGGAGCAAGCATGGAAGAACTAACATTTACGCGCCACCGATGAGCGAGTCTGACATGCTGCAGACGGATCTGAAGGCAGGTGAAAAGGAAATCCTGGGCGCAGCTGGCGGCCCAGCCATCTTGATCGCAACGCGAGGCAACGGGACCTTGAGGGCGGCTGGTAAAGAGTACAAGCTGAACGAGGGTTATGTGTTCTTTGTGGCACCGGATGTTGAGCTTGACCTCCATAGTGTAGAGGGGCTGATGATGCATATTGCCTTTGTGGAGGGCGGCACGAAGTAAGAGACTATCATGGCACTCAAATTCTTGACATTATTTATGAGATCGTTGGGTTGAGGGACAATGGCAGATCTCGCATCTCGGTGCTTTAAAAGCGCGAGTGCGCCTCCAAGAAGCGTGGCAACCGACGTATCAGAGGGAGCAACTTGTCTTCCGCCTCTCGTCACGAGGGCTCTTGTCTATGCTTCCACGCGGATGCTGTCGACATGTCAAAGTACAACTTGACTGAAGCCAAGCAAACAGCAACGGGCTTTTTCATTCATCTTTGGAGACATCAAAGCCTCGCAAAATACACATTCATGATAAGCCTTGGGACTTACGTGACCCTGGATATGATGAGATACAAGTATCGGTCTTGTTCCACTGCTCCACAGCTAGGCGCTCAATTCGTTTTCGTTCGTTTTCATAAGCCGTGTCAGCGCCCACGAACATGCTCACGCCCTGCAGATGAAATTTGCACCGGTCAGCACTCTGGTGTGGCCTTGGCGGGAGTGGCGACGAGATTTTCCTACCATGATGATAGCAATAATGGTCGTGAGTAGCATCAAGCTTAAGATCCATTTCGAAGTTTTCACCATGTTGTGGATATGTTGGGGATGGGAGCGCCGCTGTTCGCAGGTCCTGTGCCAGCATTCGTCACAGATACTCACGCCCGTCGTGTGGTCTGTGCAGTACGCCGAGTTGAAGACACAATCGGTGCCATGTTGCTCTTCGTAGTCGGCTTCCCACTCCTCACACAGCGCGCGTTCTTTTCGCTTTTCAGCCGCTTCACGTGTCTGATCTTGCCGTATTTCCCGCTGTGGTTGCACCTCGGGTGTTGGAGGTATCAGGCGAAATGGTCGAGATCGATGCTTCTCAACAGATTCATTGTTTGCCCGTGTGTCTATTGGTGGGCTTTGAGGTGATAGTACAGACGGTGGTTCTGACCGATATGGCTGTGGAGGACCACTGTGCGAGACTGCCGTTGTTGTTTGCGATTGTTCATCGATAGTCTCCATCGATGCGCTCTGCATCTGCGGCATCGGCCGTGTCGTATGATTGCTGGGCGGACTGGCACTTGCTGTCGGGTGCGACGTAGTCGACTGCGCGCCATGCGATGATGAGGAACCGGGCTTGCGGACACGGTGTAAGGGAACAGCATCTCCTGCTCTTGCATCTGTTTTGGGATAGGTGGAAGGGTGAGTGAGTGCCCCAAACAACCAGAACGGTTTCACCTAGAGGAAAACTCACAGTCCCGATACCTGCCGTCATCGCCGTCGACTGCAGGACTGCCCAGCAGTACTGATCTTATCGTATTTCCAGACCCAATTGAGCGGACACTCAGCGTAGAAGAGTCGGGTATGGTCATTGTGCTATCCGGTGTGTTGTCAGACCTGCCGCCAACTAGAACGTGAAGACTCTGCTTGGTGGCCGATGTTGTAGAAGCTGATGAGGTTTGCGTCAGATACCAATCTGTCCTTTCACATGACATTCTTACTTACTTCTTGTTCATTGCTTTAACATACCGCTTAGGATGCCGAAAGTCGCTAAGATGATGAAAATAGCAACGAAGACAGTGATGTCGCACTTGGAGCAAGATGGGAACATACCCTAGGCAGGGCTATCTGACGCGGCAACTTTGACCTCGATTGCCCAGGTCCGTACTGCGGCAGGCACGAATCTATGCGATGGTATGGAGGTCGCGACGCATCTATTTCGTAGTCGTAACTCCTCGGACTCCAGAGATGAAGGAACGCAGCTGCAGCCGGTCGAGCAGAAAGATGTGCGCGCGCATCGAGCGGCTTTGGTTCCATTATGGGTGGGAGAGACAGAGAGATGGTTGAGGTCATAACCAGCGCAGCAGGCGCAGCAAGTTATGCCGTCTTCTCGTCAGACACGTGCTTCTTACGCTCCTTGTTCACCAAGCTGAATGCAGAGATCCTGTGCCCGAGGAACATCGCCTCGAATCCAAATCGCACCATTCTCAGATTTGACATACCTCACGATTTCGTACTACAGTCGGCCTTGCCGGCCTCATCCTAGTCTTTTTTCCGTGACCTGACACTTTGGTAACGACTCGACCGCGAGGCGAGTGGAATACGGCTAACTACCTGAAATTCTAGCCGCGAATCGCATTCGACATTGCCAGGCTTTTCATGAGCTTGGTGTCATTCGTACTGTAGCGTTGATGGTAAGTTTGCGCAAGCTAACGCCCATGGCAGACTTCGGAGAGATTCTGTAGTGCTCCCATGTCGTAGATATTGTCCACATCTTTCAGGTTCCAGACTTGACTCCACAACGCTTCCTGTCCTTGGGGCGGCTTCCCATCGTTGGTCCTTACAAGTACCCAATTACTCTGGTTAGACAGCTGTGCGCCGTTGGCTGGTCCATCGTCGTCAAAAGAGCTTAATGCTGGGTTCGATGGACTTGTCTTGCGATAGCCATTTGCTTGTTGCTGACGGTTGTGCTCCCTGAGACGCTCCTTGTCTGCTCTGAACACGAATCCGTCTAGCATGTCTTCTCTCCAGTCGCTCCACTTCTGGGACTCATTGGTTGTCATTCCGGCCCATATCAGGTATAAGTGATACAGGAGCAATCCAAGCGGTAGACTCGCGGTCGACGCACCCAGTAATCCGACCCCGGCGATCGACAGCCCGCCGCGATTAACCGCGATGACGATTGCATTTCCAATATCCTCGGCTCGTGCCCAGCTGAAGAATGGATTGTTCGGGTCTAGATGGAAGTGGAAGCGGAGCAGGAACCAGCTCAAGAAGGCGCCGTAAATCTGAACCAACCCAAGGGAGAGCAATAGGGCCAGGAAATGATGATAATTGCCTCGACCTAGACAGTTATTGACCCAGGGGCAGTGATGATCGCACTTTGCAACGCAACGGTTGCAGAGGCTGCAGTGCTTCGAGCGGGCGGGTTTGACCAGGTTGCAGGTTCGACAGATGGCGCCAGGCCGGAAGATGATGTAATCGTAGGGATAGTCGACCATGCGTGTCGAATGGTTCGACTCCGTGATGTAGTGTGCCGTGCATGTTGCGCACAAGTAGGTGAAGACATAAGGTAGTGCCAGAAGAGGCGGTATGGGAACGAGCAGAGGCGAGGGGAGGGTGGCAATGGTGTTGCTGAGGAAGAGCGCGGCACTTCCAGTCAGGAGCACGAGGAATATGACCTGGACTTACCTCTTAGCAAGCACATTGCTGTCCGGATGTTAGGTATGGACGAAGCGTACCAGCACCACGGGGTTCCGCTCATAGAACAGGTATCTTCCCATTCTCAGCGTGCGCAGCGTGAGTTGACCTCCTGTCACGGCGGTGTCGGCTCTGGTCAAGCCCAGCGGGATGTAGAGGCACAGAAGTCGATGCAGCCAGGCGATGGGCGTCTTTCGCAGGGCGGGAAGGCGGCCGAACAGCGCGACGAAGGTGATGAGGGAGAGGGCGAGGATGGCGAGGACGATTTCCCGCAGCACGCCCATGGTGAGATCCCGAGTCGTGTGCATGTAGATATACCTCGTAGCATCCGTCAGGTTTGCTTGTGAGAGAGGGCGGGAGAGAGAGAGAGGGCGGGACTCGCCACTCGCCGATGCCAGAACCACCCACCCGACAACGCGTCTTCTCCGACGCGTGCTCCAACTGCGCACACTCCCCACCTCCCCTCCCTCCGCTCCCTCCCCTCCCTCCCTCCGCTCCCTCCCCCCATTCGATTCGCTACATGCAATCATCGAACCAGACGGCATCCGCGCTGCATGGACCATGGCGAGCGCGCCCCTCGTCGTTACGAACTCCGACGCTGCCGCCACCACCTCTTCCGCTGCCACGCTCTTCCAAGGCCTGCACTTCTTCCTAGTCCAGCGACTGCCCAGCCGCACTCGCTTCATTGCCGACATACACGCCAATGGCGGCAAGGTCGTCAAGATTGAGAAGCAAGCGGACTACATCATCGCCGACCACCTGCGATCCGATGCGCCCACCGCCAGCGTCTCCTACACCTTCCTCGAAGCCGCAATGCGCGACGGCACCCTCCCTAATCTAGACGACCATGCTGCGGGACGGCCGGTCGGCACTGTGCGCGGCGTCGGTGCGCTTGCGCCAGCAAAGAGCACGCGCGCACCTTTCACCCCAGCAGACGACCGCACCTTGTGGGAATGGGTCATGCGCGAAAAGGCCGACGGTGCGTCTATCAAGGGAAACGCAATGTATCAGCGACTGGAGGCTGTAAACCCTCGCCATACCTCTCAGTCGTGGCGCGACAGATTTCTCAAGAAATTGATGGACAACCCGCCTCTCGCTGGTCTACAACCAACTGTGTCCGCAAACCCGCCTCCAAGTCCGCCCTTGGCTTCAGATGAAGGCGAGACAACACACTCAGCCACTGCTTCGCGCGCTGATAGAGCTTCACCTAGGAAGCGCCGCAAGGTAGATCATACTGCAGACGACGGGAAGCTGGCGCAGTCGAACGAAAAGGAGTGCGAAAGGGAAGCAAGCGGGGGGCCAGAGCAAAGTCCGACAGAAGGCTTGTCAGAGGATGACTACATCGCCCTGCTCATGTCTGAAGCTGACGATATTGAAGGGCTCTCTGCGAGTCAGGATAAAGTGGCATGGGCCGCATGGGCACAGGCACACAAGATCCGCACCCCCGAGGAGTGGAAGACCTTCTATCGAGTGAAGGTACGTCCCCAGTACCTAGAGCACCAAGACAGTAGAGCCAAGTCTCCACCGCAAGATGTCAAAGAGTCGCCCATCTCGCCCGATCGAAAGGCATCCAATTGGGTTGCTCGCGGACAGCCTGCGCGGAAGTCCCGTGAAGCGTCCACAGAGGTCTCAGCCCGTCGGGAAGAAAGCATAGCGGCTGGTCATCTAGTCGATGAGCTTACACAACGCAACATCACACCACCTCCAAAATTCAAACGCCTCACTGTAGCGGAGCCAATCTATCCCATCCAGTCAGACGAAGAGGACGAGGCTAATCTTGGATGGGCCGCCGGCAAAGAGATCATTGAGATCGAGAGCTCCGACGATGAGCCTTCCAGAGAAGCTGATCATCGGAAGCGCAAACTGTTAGTGCACGCTGAGCCTCACACAACCGACCTCCGCACTCGATCAGAACGATCGATACTCGATGTAGCTACTACGGACAAAGATGAACCTCTTATCACGTCCGACGCCAATCGAGCCGCTGACCAGCAAATACTAGACGATGCGAATGAAGCAGCGGGAGCGGTCGGAAAGATGACTGGTGCTATTGACCATGATGAAAACACAAGTGGCAATGACCTTCCACCCAGCTATGCCAGGCTAGACGCTGAGGAAATGGCGGATGACGGTAGCCTGCCAGATTCCGAGAGTGCTACTGCCAGGGCGGAACCACAGAGGCCGACCGTCGATGGTCTGAAAAGTGGGCATGAGTCAAGTCAACCCTGGAACTCCAGAGGACACGCCCTCACGGCGGCAAACTTAGCCGCCCAGGAAGCTCAGCATAGCACACCGATGCGTCGCGGAGCAGACTTGGCTGAAGACGAAGAGGCACACGACCAGACCGACTTCGTGAACTATTTGCAGAAAATCACAAGGGAAGCCAATGCACCGCACAGGGGAGCTGCATCTCCGGACCATGGACATGACGAGCCGGCGTCAGGGGTTCAAGATACAATGCCAAGCCGACCGGAAGGTCAGGTGTCGGAGACATCTGAAGGCAATGAAGCGCACGAGCCACAAGAGAACGTGGGGCTAGCCTCGCCACGAGATGAGATCGCGAACGTACTCCAATCGAACTTTACATGGCCGTCATCTCCACAAGACCTTCCAATCGGCACAGACGATGCCTCAGTTGGCAACGAGCCACCCGCTCCTTGGTCTGCAAACAATGATGCGGAACAAATAGACAACCCATTCCCCTTCACAAGTCAATCCATCATGTCTCAAGTGAACAATCAGCTAGACGCCACAGAAGGTTTGAGACAGGAAGGAAAGTCGGCCAACAAGCCCAACTCACCGCCACCAGCATCCGAAGACAACGAAGATGAATTTGAAAACTCGCATGAGTTCCTTGACGATCAGAGAAATACCTCTGGAAACGGTTATGAGGGATCTCTCGAAGAACACGGCGCTGATGGCCACATTGACCTCTCTATCGCTCTACCGAACGACGGCTTCCCTCTGCAAAGGAGTGAGAGTCCCCTATTTGAACCGGAAGTAGATGACCGGAACCATGCATCAGAGCAGAATCCGGACGATTATCGTCAACAGCAGACGCAGTCATGGACCAATGACATTATAGAGATATCATCAAGATCGCTCCGCAGCTCATCGCTTGAGAGTTCGCCTAATGCCGAACGACAGTTGAGCTCTCCGGAGGATGACGATGCTAGAATTGGGCGCGCAATAGATACTCAGGAGATCCTCGATGCCGAGACACAGCGTCCCAATCTCTTCATGCCTCTTCCCCAGGACTCCGATGAAGAAGACCAGGAGGAGGAGGAGGAGGAGGAGGAGGAGGAGGAAGAGGCGGGAGAAGAAGCTACACCTGCGGCGGCTGCACTGCAACACAACGTGCACTACAGTCCCAATCGACGTAGTCGCGTCCTCGAGTCTTCACCTCAGAAGCAAGACCAGACTGATGAACTAAACGACTGGATTTCAAAAATGACCAGCCGAGGTTATCAGGAAGCCTCGGTGATCCAAGCGCTACAATGCACGTCAATGCGCCCTGAACTCGCACAGCATGTCCTCTTCACAGAGAAGAGCGGCAAGGCGCTGCCAGATGGCGTCGCTGGGATCTGGAGCGAGGACGACGATATCATGCTGGAAAGCGGGAACGCTCGAGGCATTCGGCGTCTCGAAGCCAAGCATGGCTGGCAAGAGTGTGAGGCGAGAATGAAGTTCCTGGAGGAATGGCGCGAGATTGAGTGAGATGCTCTGATCTTGACGGGACGAGTGCTGACAGGATGAAACTTTTCACATATTACATTGTAGCTGTCGGCTGAGTGGCACCTGATGCCCACACGCTTTTCGATTTCTCAGAGCGAAATTCCAAGGTAGCTGACACATGCCTTCCCGCTCCCACAAGCGCAATACACCATTTCATCTCATGTTCATTTCGACCGTCCACCGCCAATGTCTTGGCCGAGCTAGACAGCTGTCAGCGATTGATCAGTAGTTACGTTAGTTTAGTGCATGTACACTCACCCGATAACCACCAATCTTCTCCCACTCAACTCGCTGTCTCGTGACGGGCAACTGTCGCCTCAGCCCTTTGAAGCTGCCCTCAGCAAGCGTGACAAACGCCCGGTTGAGCTCTTCCTGAAACTTGTTCTCGGCCTTGGCAATCTCCCTTACGACGCCATCTGCGTTTGCGCCGGCGTTCCCAAGCTCCAGCTTCTTCGACGTGGACATGCGAACGTTGCCGTCTTCATAGTAGTGTACGTCGGCCTTGATGGTGCCCTTCAGGCTACTGGAGCTCTGATCAAGGATGTAGGTGCTGCGCCATCGACCGTTCCAGAAGTTCTGCGGACTGTACTTGTTCGCAACGAGGACCAGGGCAATCGCACTGTCGTTCTCGATCGGATAGACGCCGATAGTGTAGGAGGGGAAGTGTTCGGCGGAGGCGGTCTGGAATGACTTGAGCAAGGCGCGAACGAGGTCTGCATTCTGCGAGTCCAGCGGATGTTGCTGGGAATTGGACGCTTTCTGTGAAGTGTCAGACAAGACGGCGCGCCGGTGGGCGTGCGAGGGACACACCTGAGTTGCGTGGTCGATCTGGAAGGCGGTCTGGCTGGCTGCGTCGAAGTAGCGGCCGTCGCTTAGCGAATTGTATGGGCTGATGAGCACCTGCAAACGGAGGTCAGGTGCGCGATGGACCAGAGCCCGCGGAGAGGGCTAGCTCGCTCTTACTGCATCGTTGCTGCCAGGGAGCTTGACAGTGGTGTACTGCTGCTCGTTGTACTTCTTGAAGGCGGGATCGAGGGAGGCGAGGAGGCTGGGTTCAGCGGTAGCGAGGGCGTTGATGTCTGGAGCGGCGCTTCGTTCAGTACATGTACATCTGCGGTCGCGGCGTCATCGTGTCATTGTGCCTGCCGTAGTGTTGGCGATGGTGGCGGCGATGGCGGTGGTGCTGGTGTTGCTGTTCTGCGTACCATTGACGACGTTGGCGAGCTACGCGGGTCAGCTCAACTCGGCGTCCTGACCGTCGGCGGCGTCCTACCAACCTCTCCCGGCGGCGCCGCCTCGATGAATGAGGCCACGGTCGCCTCTTTGGATGGCATACTCGTCGACGCTCTCTGCTGTACTTCAGGTGGCGCGTGATGCTGCGACAGTGCACGAGGCTGCTGCAGCGGGTGAAGCGTGAGGTGAGGTGGGTTGCGTTTCAGAAGAGGAAGGTGGCGCGACGAGTAGAAGTGACCTTGCACACAGGTACGCAATACAGTACACTACATCTTGTCCTATGGTTACATACACCTGTCCGTGAGCTACATTGCTCATTCAATAGTCATTTTCATTAAGCCGTCATTCGTATCAGCCATCGGCTGCAACCCCAGCTTCTTGCCCTGGCTGACCATATTGCCAGTCCCATTAGGGCCTGGAGCGTTCCCTGTACTCCCAGATCGAAGCGTCTGTAGCCCCATCTGGCCGTTGCCGTCGCCATTGGTGCCGGCCGCTTTGTCTTTGCGCTCGGGAGGCTGGCCCCAGCCTCCGCTGGCGTTGGAATCGCGCTGTGAAGGCGAGTTGGTCAACACTGGGCTGTTCTGGGAGCTCATGCCAGGAGACACAGCGCGGCGCTTGATTGTGCCAATATCATCCACATCTTCACGACGACGCTTGCCCTTGAAATTTTTCAAGTGGACGTCGTCACTGACGCTGGCAGGCATGCCCATGGTAGGCTGGAACGCTTCCGAAGCATCAGAAGCCGATGAACGTGCTCGAGGTCGACGCCATGTCGTGAAATCGCCCATTGGCGAATCCACATTGCTATCGGACATGACGCTGCTGCTCTGACGATTGAATCCTGCTGGCGGAGGCGTGCGCATAGCTTGGTCAAATCGATTCCAGTAATCCATGCCACCACTATTACGACTTGCGTGAGCTGCGAAATTGGTGCCCAGCCCAAGTCCCTTGCCGATCGTATCGCTATCAAGATCCTTGCCGAAGTCTTCCTGCGCCGATTCCAGGACAGCAGGGAGTAGGTTTGGTGAGGACGCCGTCGTCGCCGTTTGTGGGCGATCTTGCGGTAAGTCGAATTCGCTGACACTGTTGTCCCTCTCGCGCACCTGACGAATGGTCTCTGCTTCTCTGCGCGTCTCCGTGTCGACCGGAGCCGATTCCTCCAACAATGCAGCTCGTATGCGGGCGAAACCTTTGGTCTTCGGTAGTAAGTTCCCACGCCGAGTCACTGGTCGCCTCACGACGCCTGGCGTAGTTGGCGCAGTGAGAGAGGCCTCGTCGCCACTGTCGTTGCCGCTTGATAGTTGCATTCCATCGGCACCCATCACCAAGCTCTCTCTTCTGCTTCGGGCAGCGGTTGCCCACGAGAAGTAACCACCCGCAGTTTCGATGCTTCGTATCGGCGGCGGAGAGGTCGTCCGTGGAGACGCCATGGAACTATACCCACTTCCGCTGGCGCTACTTGAGCTCTTTCTGCTCCTTCCTTTGTTGTTCTTGTGCAATCTAGTCCTTCTGATGGTCTTCATTAGTGAGGCCTGTGCTGGCGAGAAATGAGTTCCCGTGCCCCAAGCTGATCCGCCAGGCGTTGGGGGTTGATGAAAAGGTGTAGAAGCGCTCGGATTCTGCAGCTTGTGCACTTGCGGTGTGGTGAACATCGGATCTTCGTTGTCGTCGCCGCCCATGCTGGCATCTTCGTCGCTGTCGGACGTTTCGCTTTCCGACGCCAGCATGTTGACACTGCCAACCGAGCTGCTCACTGTGCTCTTCTCGTGGGCCAGCGAGCCCCATGGAACACTATTTGGGCCGTTGACATTAGGTGAGTCGAGGGCCATGTTGCCGACTGAGAGGCGTCGCCCGGGTATCGCGAGCCCCTTCTGTGTGATGACCGGCGACGAGTCTGGGCTGCTCTGGTCGGCCAGGGTGGAGTGGTGCAGGGTGGTGCATGCGCGCGAAAAGTCTAGCCCACGCGAGTGTCGTGGCAAGCTCGCTGCTGCCGTGGTCACGTAGTCGAGCTTGGGCGAGAGAGGCAAAGCAAATGGCGAGCCAGAAGGCAAGGGTGCACGCGCATGGGCTTCGAGTGACGTCGACGTCAAGCCCGAGCTTCCACCCGAGTCTCGGCCCCCTGAGCGTGTACTGGTGGACGAGGCCTGCGGCGGCGGCAGCTGTAGGTTCAAAGAGACGCCCCGCGAGAGGAAGTCTGGGCGGCGCAGAGGACGCGGAGTGGACGGCAGGAGGGCATCCGGGTGCGCGTCGTCCCTACTGCGCATGCGCTCTCTGATGCTCGGCGACGGCGCAAGGGTGGTGTTGGACGGCGGGTCGGAGAAGCTGCGAGTCTTGGTCGACGTCGTGCCGGATGGCGGTGGTGTTGTCGACGTCCTCGAGGTCCGCGTGCCGGCAGCAACAGCAAAAGCATCACCGGCGCCAGCACCAGCACCAGCACCGGCACCGGCGCCGGCCCTGTGTCGCAATTGTAGATGCTCCTCAACGCCTTCCATCACCATGCGCCTCGTGCCTCTTGCCTTTTGCTTCTTGTCTCTTGCCTTTTGCTTCTTGTATCTTGCCTCTTGCTTCTTGTATCTTGCCTCTTGCTTCTTGTATCTTGCCTCTTGCTTCTTGTGTCCTGCCTCTTGCTTCTCGTTCTGTGCGTGGTGCTCTATCGTCTGAATTCCATCTCCCACGCACGCGTGCACGCATTCACTCCCCGACCCGTCCACCTATGTCCCGCACAGCGGATTCCTCATGTGGCCGCCTGGATTCTGCGCTTCAATGCGACCCGTACAGAATGCGATGGAGGTATCGTGGAAGATGGGAGCTGGCAGTGCGTAGAAATATATGTAGTCAATGGTATCAAAGTCGCGGACGTGGAGGTCGCGTACCATGTGAGGTCTACAAAGGAAGGCGGGCCGCTGCTCACTGCGCGTCATGTCCAAGCTCTGAAAGTGGGGCGTGGCGTGGTCTTGGTGCTTGTCCCTACCCTCGTAGATACCTGCCGGTCCCCCTGGCCATAATGTTACAAGCCGAGGACCCTCACCTACATGTAGACGTTCATGTACATATCTGACATGTACGATGCATATGCAAACATCCCTCAGCAATTCCCATTCGGTGTCAGTGCCGCAAGAAAAGCTAGCCCTCATCTGTCAGCAATAAGTCGTCCTCCTTGCAAGTCTGTCAGATTTCCTCCTGCATCGTCTCCGCTTAGACCGCGTGGATCCCAGCAGCAAAGTCGACGTCCGCCCACGTCGCCTCCCAGATGCTCAAAACATCGAGTCGCCAGGTGTGAACGTCTCGCTTCATCTTCGCAATTGCCCTACACAACCTGCCCTGCGCATTTGCGGCAAGAAAGCCCTTGCTGTCAAGATCCCAAAGCTGGGCTTGATCCCATAGCTCAAAGGCTCCTTCTATGTGAGGTGGCTTGTCGTGATACAGATCTTTGAAGACAAAGTGTTGCTTACCACCGGGGCTGCCTTCGCGCCAGGACGACGTGACCCGAGCATAGAGCTCGATCACAACATCCTTGTTGTTTCGAGTCGCTTGGCTGCCAGTGTTCAAGGCTTCGCCTAGTCGGAAGCACGTATGTAAGACTGTTGCTTTGGATGCCCCGAAGATTGGAGAGCGGTCAAGGATCGCCCGCCGGAAGGGCTTGCGAACTATTGGTTTCACTGCGTCCTCTGCCGCTAACCTCAACTTTTCTGCTGGTTGTCAGCTCCGTCAATGCCCAGACTTCTGGCCAACATAGCTTACCCAGGATCTTCAGATCTTCGATCGACATGAGTGCTCCACCGTAGTCCTCGTTTTCGTCGACCTCGCGAATGTTTTGTCTCCAGTTGCGTGACGGCGGCGTCCGACGCCCACCATCAGTTTGATACTCCGCAGCTTCCACAAGGCCCATCAACGCCTCAGTCTCCACGTCATTGAACTCTTCGTCCAGACCATCCTGGGGGGGTGAGTCAGAGAGATTCCCTTCTGGTAGCGTCGAAGCGCTCTTCGTCCTGGTACCTGTGCCGATAGATAGACTCCTACCACTTGCGGAGTCCGAACTGCCATTGCGGCGAAGATCGCCGTTCCTCGCCATCGCAACAAGTCTCGCCCCCTTGATGGGTTCGTCGGCAGTCGGATGGGCACCAGCAATCTGCCGACTCGAAAGCCTGTTGCGCTCGTCGCCCGCTGCTCCGTCCTGAATTCGAGGCTCAGCAGCAAAGTTCCCCCGATCGAGATCCATGGTCGGTATAGAGCCCACTGATGACCTTGAAACCTCCATTGGTCTGGCATGGGCGCTAGCTGGCGATTGCTGGTACAACGTACAGCCGTAGCCTCCGTTGGCCCTGACAGAAGTCATGGTAGTGCGCGCGGATGTTGAATCGAGCGCGTCCATTGAAGTCGGTGGAGTGAAGATTGAGACAGGATTCCAGCCTCCGTCGGCTTCATTACTTACCTGCAAAGCAGCATCGTGCTTGCTTGCGCCGACATCTTCGCCGGTTGTTGTCGGATGCTGCTTCTGTGAGGTTCTTTTCAGGGCGTCATCAGCGCTCGTAAGAGATGTCTTCGCGATTCGCGCATGGTCCGTGATGTTGCTCGACTTGCGCCGCTTTCGTTTCTTGCTGCCGGCGGCGGCGGTTGCTCTCTTCTCAGCCTTTGCTGCAGCTTTCTGGGACACCGAGGAGGCCGACTTCAGTAAGGGTTCATTTGCTTCACGGCCAAGATACTCCGCGACGGCTGTGGCAGTGCGGCTGCGGTCACGAGAAGCATCTTCGCCCGCGCGAGCCGATCGGGCCTGCAGTGGATGAGCTGTGGCCGGCTCTGTCGGTGGCTGAGACGCGTTGATTGCGGTGAACGCGCCCGTGTCGGGGCTACGGTGCGTGCTGCCGCGAATCTCCTCCTCGTTCCACCCGCGCCAAGTCATTCTGTTGAAATGGAAATGCTCTTGAGGTGCAGGTGAAGGGTGGAGGCGGTGTTGGCGGGGGCGGTGGTGGCGGAGGGGGCACATTCACACAAGCAAGGTACTGAGGTACAGTACTGGCAGACTAGGAGCCTGGGAGCCTGAGGCCCAGCTCGGAGCCCGCCGAGCCTCCCTCCCTCCCTCCCTCCCTCCCTCCCTCCCTCCTTGGCTCCGTTCGTCATCGCTTCATTCTTCACTCTCGTGTCTGGTCCCT